>QYAO01000090.1:0-82172 GCA_003988895.1 Hyphodiscus sp. D1413 | reverse complement strand
CCCCCCCCCCCCCCCCCCCCTCCCCCATCCTTATCCCATCCCATCCCATCCCATCCCATCCCCATCTTTCTCAGCCTCGTCTTGGACCCTGGGCCCTGTCATCTCAAGAGTCCCCGTCGACCTCTATACCATTTATACCTCTTTGGATTCTCAAGGTACGTTTGTCCCAATACTACTGTACTTGTCATTGTCACACCCACGCCGATTTATGCAACTGCCTACCCTCCACGAGCCACTCGATCTTACTCGTGCCACCTCGCCGACCACCCCGTCCTTCGCCAAAGATCCCACTCAGGCTCACTCTCACTCTCACTCTCACTCTCACTCTCACCCTCACCCTCAACTTACTCACCGACCTCGCAACCACGAGATCCTCAGAAAACGTGACCTCAATCACTCCCGCCACCAGCTCTCCGCCCTCTCGCTCTATCGATCGTCCCTCGACCCCCATATTTCCGCCTGCATCCAGTAGAATGGATCTCCGCACGATCCGTCGCTGACCGCATCGTTTTATAGAAAGCCTGGCTTCTAATTACGCCATCTCTCGTCATTCGTCCATCTCGCCTCTCCCTTTTATCTCGCGCTAAACCCCATCCGGCTCCCGACTCCATTAAACCTTACACGAACGAGTCTCAACATACAATCAACACACTGCGCCGTGAACTGGTACGAACCACCCCCTTCCATTCCTCCTGCTCTGCTCCTCATTCAGTGTCTCGTGACATCCTTGAGATGGCCTCGATGCGCGTTCTCGCCCATTGATGATCTCGAGGATGCTTCGTGCCATTGTCGTCCCCTTTCTCGCAGCTTGTCCTCGTCGACCGCGTCGCGCCTTCATCGCGACGGGTCACTTGTCGCGCTTGGCCATCGCCGTGTGGCCTGCAATCGTCTCAGGAGAGAGCCTCCTTCAGATCTAGTCGCTGACGTTTGTGCCGTGCACTGCAGATGGGTCGCCTCTACTACCTCCCACAGACATGAGCTCCTGGATGAACGACGCCGCCGTCCAGAATCACAATGGCGCTGGCTTCAACCACCTCGATCCCAACGCGGGCGCAACCATGCTTGACCCTTCCGCCTTTATGAATAACCCAACCGCCTTCGATCCGTCCCAGTTCCAGAATCCGCAGCTTCAGCAGCGGATGCAGAACGGGGGGATGCGCAATGGCTCCCCCTCGTTCAACAATCCCGCATATCAGACAAACTCGGTCGTCCCCTCCAAGAGGCCACGGCCTCGAGAGGAGAGCATAGGCGCCTCGCCACGACAAGCGCCTGGCATGCTTCCCAACTCGCGTACCCAGACGCCTCAACAGCCGTACCCAGGCTTTCCAAACCCTGCTCCCCAGCAACACGCACCCCAACAATCACCCTACTCGCATCTGCAGAACGGATCGTCCAACGCCAGCCCGTCCCCCATCATGGCCAACCAGCTCCGGCCGGGGAGTGTGCCCCAACGAGTCTCGACCGCCTCTCCACATCCCTTCTCTCCTGCTGCACAACACTTTGCTCCCCAGGCCTCTCCCTCACAATCGGACCACGGCAGTCGAGTCGATACGCCGCAGAACAATCCCTATGCCCAGAATCCCGGGTTTGCACAAGGTTTCAATCAGAACTTCACACCGCCTCCCGGCCGAACCGCAGCACCTCCTCAGAATGCCATGTCGACGCCCCAGATGCAATCCCAGATGCAACCGCAGATGTTTAACCAGATAGCCCAGCAACAGGCCCAGCAGGGGGGGCAGGCCAGATCCGGTTCCATCGAGCAGCAGAAGATGATGCAGATGCGGTTGCAACAGCAGCTTCAGCAGCAAAGTCTGATGAACACCCAGCGACAGAACATGCCCCCAAATGCAAACCCTCTAGCCAACAGTCAGATGCAAGGAGCCAATCCGCAATTCCCCGGCGGTGGGCGTCCTCCACAACCAGCGCCTCAAACTCGCGGTCCGAACCAGGATAGCTTCATGAAAAGTCTCGTGGCTTTCATGCAGTCGAAGAATCTTCCTCTGGACATGAATCCAGTCGTCGGGGATCGCAAAATATCTATAATGACCTTGTACATGGCGGTGGTGAAGTTTGGGGGCTTCAAGAAGGTCACCGCGGGAAACGGTTGGCCGTCCGTCGCGCAGGCTTTGCAATTCAATCCTCTCCAGAACCCGAACGTAGCCCCGCAGCTGAGAAACCACTACGAGCGGAATCTGGCCCTCTTCGAGGAAGCCTGGACGATGAATCAGCAAAGGCAACGCATGTTACAGCAAGGTCAGGCGGGGCAGTTGGCCGGACAGATGTCTCCTTCCAAGCCGACGAATGCCCCAGTTCCCACACAGCAATCACAACAGCAGCAGCATTATCTGCAACAGCAGCAGCTGATGGCGCAGCAAAATCATATCCAGCAACAGCAGCAAATGCAGAGTACACCCGTCAAGCAGATGGGTCCGATGCATCATCCTCAACAACCGAGCACCAATGGCTTCTCGACTCCCCAGCCAGCCGCGGGGCAACCGCAGATGGGTGCACAGAGTCACTCGCGGAATAGCCTCTCGAGGAGTGTCGAGGCTACCCCTGTCCAAAACGGCACCTCTCTCACCATGCCCTCCCCTGTATCAGCAACCAAGCCTGGAAGTGTACCGTCAGCATCGCCGCAAGTGGATGCAGGAACTGGAGGACCCCCCGCACCTCAGGAGTTCAATCTACCCGACGAGCTAGATCCCAAGGTTCGGGTACTGGATACCTTCGGTGGCGTTGACCTCGAATCATTATTAAAGCTTGGTGGTGGTTTGACACAATACAAGCCTGACGTTCCTGCCGTTGTTGATCTCGGTTCGATCGATATCCATGCTCTGACAATGAGTCTCCAATGTGGCATCCATTCTGAGGTGCGATTAGCCTTGGACACTTTGGTCTCGCTGTCCGTCGAATCACGGTTGAACTTGGATCTACGAGCCTGTGAAGACCTCGTGGAGACGCTGGTGGACTGTGCCGAGGATCAAGTTGAGCTGCTCGCGGAAAGTGCGGCGGAGGTTTCAGACGTCATGCTCGTCAACTCGTACGAAGATGTCGTGCGTGGGTGCCGATGCGAGCAGGAATTATTGCAAGACATACCCGCTTTTGGAACGTCCGAGTACGATCTCGACAGAGCCGTCGACAGGCTGATATGTATCAGCACCATCATGCGGAACCTGTCGTTTTACGAGACGAACCACGCCCTGCTTGCCGATGAACTTGTCATCAAGTTTCTGTGTGTGGTCATCCGGTACTTGGGGACCCGCAACATGCTTCTGCGGACGAATCAAAACACGTTGGATTTCATGAAAGACGTGATTATCTTTCTATCGAACCTTGCACAGGCGATCGAGCTGCCCGGACGAGAGCAAGCTCTATGTCTCCTCCACTTCCTCCTGGCGTTTGCGCCTTGTCCCCCGCCAAACATGGCAGGCTCAGACCGAGTGACATTCTCGCCTTACGACCCCGCCGTTCACCGTTACCTCCCTCCCGCTGTTGACAGTCTGGCGAAGCTACTTGCTCGTGATGAGCCAAATCGGACGCTGTACAAGGCGATATTTGCTTCTGACGTAGCATCTTCTCCACCGTTCGATTTGCTCACCAGAACTTTTGCTCTGGCCATCGCAGCTATCCCAGACAACAAGCAAGATCCCAAGCGAGGGAATCTGGTATCCGTGATCGAGGCTCGGAAACCGTTCCTAATGCAGGGCATGCTGGCGGCGGAGATTCTGTCGAGCCTAGCACCAGGTTTCGAAACAGGGTTAGCAAGATCGTGGCTTGAATCAGACGACGGGTTCGCACAAAACTTGTCTCGTCTAATTCTATCAGTATGCCTTGAACCGCCACCGTCGGTACATCAAAGAGCACAGGCCGTACCGAAAGGCGTGGAGGATGAAGCGCTGCTTCATATCACGCTTGGTGGTATATCACTGTTGCACCGACTCGCGGAGAAATGCAGAGATCCAGAAAATCCAAAATTGCGAATACCTCTGGCGGGCATGCCGACGAAGGAAACTCTACTCCAAGCTTTGAGGATCGTGCAGCCAAGGTCACAGGTGGTACTCAAGCAATTATGTGCATATGCCGGGTTGGATTCATAGTCTTTTCCTTGTCATTGTATTACACTCCATAGACGCATCAATGATTGTTAGCAGCGTATGGAGTAGGCGTCTGATTATGCAGCATGGCTTTGGCCTTGATGTTTTATTGGGTGATATTATGATCCGTGTACAAGTTGATGGTTTGATCTCCTGCGTGCGGAGAAAGAATGGAGTTTTGTACATAGAGCATGGGTCTGCATAAGATTGCAGAACATCGCTTTTCAAAGAAAATACAACACTCCTGAACCAACACCTCCCAAGCCTTCAAAATCCGGTGACCCGTCAAGGCTCCTGTTCTGGAGCCAGCTTATTGTCTTCTAGGAACTTCACCACCTCCTGCCTCTTGTGACCCTTCTCAACCATTAGCCAAATCTATTGAAGCTTGGGTGCCGTTCATACCTTGATTATAATATGTTGCGTCAACTGATTGATCATGATCTCCTTATCCTCCAATCCCAAAGCTCGTTGTAAAGCTGTCTTCATTGCCATGACATCGCCCTCTACCTTCCGCACCCTCGTTTGATGTAGATTCCCACCTCGCTTCGACGTGTGATATACAGGTATTCCTTTCGTAAACGTTCTCCTCACCCAGTAGGTTCGTTCTGTGGAGGGTTTCGTCGATGGAGGAGGTGGAGGGATTGAAGCCGTGGATGCCGCTCGTGCAATTCCGAGGAATCGTGTCAGCGTTGATTGTCGAGGGAGAGCCATTGGCCGGAGGAAGGAGAGGGACATCGAGGACGACATCGTTGCGATGTGAGCTACTTGTGTCTTTGCCAAACACACCTAGAGTCGCGAATAAGTTCATCCAAAAAAATAAACTAGGCTAAAAACGCGCTAGTGCTGGCTAGCGGAGGACGCACAATAAATTCAAAGAGACGACTTCGACCCCACCACGAATCTACCTTCAACCAGAACACTCGCAATCATGGCGGACAACACGCCCACTTCCGCGAGCGACCTGCTGAACGGCGCGCAATCCCAAGCTTCGAGAGCCCCCGAAGAAGTGGCCAAAGAAACCGACCTCCTACCCCGTCTCGTCGCACATCTGGATCGCCATTTGATCTTCCCTCTGCTGCAGTTCGTCGCAGAACAGCAGGAGGAGGAGAATGGAGCGGAGATCACAAAGGCGAAATATGAGTTGCTGGAGAAGACGAACATGACGGATTACGTGGCCAGTCTGTACTGTGAGATGCACGATACGGATGAGGCGCCCAAGGAATTCGCGACCAAGAGACAGGAGGTGCTGGATCGGTTGGATCTGTTTAGTCAGGAGAGTGAGAAGATTACGGATTTGCTTTCGAGAGAGGATGTGGTTACGGGCTTGAGAAGTGATAAGGTTGCCAATCTAGAGTTCTTGAAGAAGGAGCATGATGTATGTTCTTGTCCAGACTCATGGGATTGGACACTAATGAGAATAGGTCACGATCGAAATGGTCAACATCCTCTACGATTTCGGCAACTTCCAATATAGCTGCGGCAACTACCAAGCAGCCGGCGACCTGCTCTACCAATTCCGTGTTCTCTCCACGGATAACGATAAAGTGTCCGCCGCAACATGGGGAAAGCTGGCCTGTGAAATCCTCACCACGAACTGGGAGTCCGCTATGGAGGAGGTTACAAAAGTTAAGGAGTCCATCGATACGAAGCTATTCAACAATCCGCTCGCACAGCTCAACCACCGAACGTGGCTTATCCACTGGGCCCTCTTCCCATTCTTCAACTACGAGCCTGCCCGCGACACAATCTGCGAGATGTTTTTCTCTGCGCCCTTTATCAACACGATCCAGACTGCCTGCCCATGGATCCTGAGATATTTGACAGCAGCTGTGATCACCAACCGCAGCCGCACGCGCAATACTGGCCAGTACCAGAAGCAGCTCAAAGATATCATCCGCATTGTCAAACAGGAGAACTATGAGTACACGGACCCGGTAACCGATTTCATCAAAGCCCTGTACATCGATTTCGATTTCGAGGAAGCACAGAAGAAGCTTTCTGAAGCCGAAGAAGTTCTCCGATCCGATTTCTTCCTTGTCGCAGCCTCAGACTCCTTCGTTGAAGCAGCCAGACATTTGATCTCGGAGAGCTACTGTAAGATCCATCAAAGAATTGATATCAAGGATTTGAGTGCCAGACTTGGGCTAAATCAAGATGAGGGCGAAAAATGGATCGTGAATCTCATCAGAGATACGAGGGTTGACGCGAAGATTGATTACAAGGAGGGTACAGTCGTGATGAACCATCCTCCGAGCAGTGTCTACCAGCAAGTTATCGAGCGCACGAAGGGTGGCTTCTTCAGGACGCAGGTCCTGAGCGCTGCTGTTGCGAAGTGAGGCTTTGCGTTGTCCATACGCTGCAAGGCTCTGATGCGTGGGGAGGGGTGAAGGGATGGAAATCCGTAGATCAAGACGTCCGACGGTGCATATGCGGCTGGCGTTCCGGCACAAAATGGTGGGCTGGCTGCACGTCAGAGATGGAAGCTAGCCATTCTCACGATGGAAGCACGGCTTAGAAGCTTTGAAATATAATCAAATGGTGTCATTCAAATATGATTGTTTGCGCATGTTAGCTAATTCTCTCGCTGCTGATCCTCCGCCTCGATAGCTTCGCGACTTTACGGTGCGATATAGTTTCCATTTTCCATTTTCCATGTGCTATGTGCCGTTCGATCCTCCCGCCCTCTGTTACAAATTAGGATTCTTCTGCATAGCAGCATAGCTTTCTATTGAAACTGCACCCTAGAACCGTTAACTGCTGTATTGAGATAGCTCTACGATTTAAAGAGCGGAGGTTTGAGTATTTTGGCAGAGTCTCCTATGCTCTGTTGTGATTGCGGGATTGCGGGATTGCGGGATTGTAAGGAAGGTTTGCATTTGAGTGGAAAGTCACAACGATCTCGCTTCTCGTCTCTAGCTGCCCTGAGGGCCTAAGGAGAGGTACGATGAATGTGGGGATTTAGGGGGTTGTTTGGGTATTTGATAAGGCGTGGTGCTTGGTCTGCGTGGGTTGTATCTCTCTAGACTTACTCAGGAATGTATTGCTTTCGTGTGGAAGTAGGGGTGCGCGGTCAAAATAGACAGGCTCGTCGATAAAATAAAATATAATTCATCACATGCGCTAGTGGCGAGAAAGCAGTTCGCTTAGGAGATGATTAATGTGAAAAGAGGTCCGTTAAGATGGAGCATACGATTGAGCAGCATGCCGATTAGCAGGAAGCGGTTATAAACGGAAGCAGAAGCTAGAATCTTAGAAACAGGATATATTAAAGTGGGCTATCCAAGATAAGGAGGTGTAGTAAAAGAGTTTAATGTGAGCTGAGTAAGTCGGTGATACGTTCACTTTTGTATAAAATGCATTGAGATAAGGTATCAAAGTAGACAAATGGGCCTCTAGTCACAGTGAAGATCGGCATAACAGTCGAGGTAACTGGATGTTTGCCATTATGAATTTACGAGAAACATTATATAAGAAGGTCATTCATTAGGAAAGGGGTGTAAATCCACATTGCACCAGAGCAGTTCGTATATCTCGACCAGTCATTCGCAACAAAAGCCAGACATCATATTAACAATTACTTCTCCCATGAAGTCCCTGACCACATCCTCATCTCCATCCCCTCAATCCCGCCCTTCGATCAATCAAGTTCCGCGTCCTCAGCCTCAGCCGAGAAGTAATCTCGAGCACAGGCCAACGCGGCTATAGTAGCGACACTTCACCTTCACCCTCTCACCTTCCACCTTCATATACGAAAATAAGAAACCCTCTTCCGTCGAACCACGAGCAGGTCTTCCCTGGTATACTGGTCAGACAACGAGAGGGACGAGAACGTGACTCCAAGTGAGAGCGATCTGGAACTTCGAGAGAATAAGTACGTCGGTGTGTGAGCACTGGTCGAGCCCAACTCTTTTGCTTTCTTGGCTTTTGGTTTTGGTTTTTGGTTGTAGATGGCTGGTCTTTGCTCTTTTTGCTCTTTTTGCTTGGAAGGTTGTGGGTTTTTTTGGGTTGGGGGGTTTGTGACCTAAGTAGGTCGGTGGTACGTTTGCTTTTGTATAAAATGTATTGAGATATCTAAAGGTGGGGTCCCCGTCTCGGTCAATTTGGAAAGGGTAAACCTCGCTTAGCTTCACGACTCTGCCTGAGGTTAGTTACTAAGCTGTACTGCCTACCCTATCTCTGCATCTTTACCTGTATAGTCAAGGCCATAGCCAAATAGACATCAGAGGTTTAAATCATAAGAAGCTTGGCGACATTTATACGAAATGTCATTATTATTTTAAACAGGTTACCGGAACTCAGTAGACTCGATCAGCTAGAGAGAGGAAAAGTGGAAATTGAGCGAATCCATTTTTGTTGACTCTAAGAAGACCCCAGTACATGTATTACTTCCGGATCGGAAGGTCGTAAGAGAAGCTATTCAAAACATCCATGATTCGTAACCCATGTCATATCATACATAGCTAGACCGTTGATAAGCCGAAAGGTGTGCATGGCTTCCCTAAGCCAGACTAAGGCGATGGTAGCATGGGAAATAAGGTTTCCTTCCAAACACAATTGTTGGTGGAATTTTTAGGTGAGCTGGGGAACTATTTATGGAACTGAGATATTTGCATAGCGGTACATGCGGTACATGCGGTAGGCGAGTAAGACATTATATGTACTGCGTAGAGGATATGGCAAGAGATTTGCGTGTCACTGGGCCATTGGACGACAGTGAAGGTTGCAGTTACACGACATATTTCTTCTGCCGATATTCCGTGCATCCAGTCATATGAATAATGAGATAGTCGACTCGCTGCATCCAACTCTCATTATTTCTTACTTTGAACAATTAAATCAATACTGGTAAAGAGTTAGCACTATGCGCTCCCACTGTACACCCTGCGATCGATCTTTCAAGGATGAGACAAGCTTGAAGCAGCATAAACAAACCTCACTCGCACATGCCTTCAAATGTCTGCCATGCAACCGTCGATTCTATAGCGAAGAGGCCTTACAGCAACACCTGCGGAATTCCCTAGTGCATGCCCCATCCTTCGACAGTGAAGACGGCCATCGATCCTCCAGCAATGAGAGCGCTCTGGAGCAGCACCCGCGGGATGCTCATAATCAACCCACGCAAACCCCTTTAGATCTCTTTTTCCGCTCTTTCCCAACGTTTGATTATGACCCATCTCTCCCACCAGCTACTTCGTTTGCCAAGTTACGAAGACAACAAAGATGGCGCTCTAAAAGTTCTGCGTCAGAAGATGGGTGGAGTAGGTACCAAGATGCGCTAGAAAGCGAATTGCACATGTGGTATGGTGCAGAGAACGATTTGACTGCGTGGCATGCGCTTTGTCGCGCGATTGGTGTCGAGCCGCTTCCGACGACGTGCAAGCAATGCGAGGAGGTAAGAGACCATGTAATACAAGTCGATAGATTCATGCTAACACAGATTACAGACGGTACGAAAGAGGCATGTCAATATCGTTGATTTGATCGAATGGGGACGAAGTGATAGTGAAAAGAAAGTTCAGACCTTCTACAATGTGGCAGGGCTACAAGCCTATACCAAGGAAACAGGCAAGATATTTCGTAACACATTGAATAAAGAAGACGGAAATGTTGTCTTAAGACACTTGCTTCGGAAGATCTTTTGAGGTAGAAGGGTCGGAGAGCGCTCGCAGAACAATGAAGTACAAATGATATTGGAAGTGCAACAAGAGTATGGATGCCTGGATATCGATGATGGGGATGGGATGCGACAACAATGAGGTGCAACTACTTTCCAAATAAGCCACGAATTGAAAAGACGTTGTACTAAGAGCGTTGATCGATATCACAAATACCCTTAATATACGGAACGTAGAAATTTGACTTAGGCATGATGGCATTCGGAAGCAAGAAGCTGTTTTCGTTACTTCCAGCGTATTTCTCCTTCGAGGTTGTTCGGCCAACTACAGGAAGCATTAAAGGAGCAGATATAGCTAGCTTCCCTAGAGTCATACGTACGGAAGGGCCAAGGCACACCAACATTTTTGCATTGAGCAAGAATGATGTCCATATCTCCATGGCCGCTCTCCCAAATAGGTCAAATCTTCAGTCATTGTGCCGAAGGAAGGATTATGGGTTGGCAGGCTGCAGGACCAGGGAGAGAGACCTTTACTCTTCAACATCGGCTAGCAGAATTCGTACCACACCCTCAAATTAGCCGAAAATATACTGAAAATCATACTGTTTATAATCATATAATACCTCAAAATTATATTATTAAGCTATATCAAAATTGATACATACACTACTTATAGCTAAAATATTAAAGATGCCAAAGGAAATTTCCTGTGAATTATAATATATCAAGAGATCATTAGTAGTGTCTTGAAATTGATTATTTTGTAACAAAGCCTCTTAATTGTCGGCTCGCTTATGGGCACTTACATCTCCCGACCAGCCGACAATTATAATACGTTTGTTAGAATTTAGAGACCAGATTTGGGTTGATTTATCAAATAATCAATTTTCCATAAACAGCTCTATAGATAAGATTACTATATTTATATATATATAGTCAATTTTTGGGGAAGCTGCACGAATTCTGACAACACCTGTTGCCATGTGGTCACTTACCTAACACGTTTAAAATGAAGTAGCAGCGATCAGTATCAGCATCGGCACCAGCATTCAGCAAAAGTCATCGTGTTGAACTGTTGACTTTCAAGGTCATCTATCATCGCAATTGACGTATTTTGACCAGGAACGGCATCATCTTGCCGTCCGTCCAACGTGTGAAGCATGTCATGGCACAATCATTCCAGAAGAGACATTTAGAGCACGTAGGATCTTCAACCCACTGTCTTAGGGTCACCAGGAGGCTAATGTGGTTAAAAGTACTTAGAAATGCCGACTCGACTGCTTGCGATGGCTTCACAAGACCCTTTGCGTTTCCATTTCCTGGAATTCAGCCTCCTGCATATGATCAAATAATCTGTCGGACAACATGCTGCAGTGTCTGTTTAAGATCTCCGGAGGCATTTGCTGTTCATAATGATTGTCTAGAGCTACTCTATCGGACTTGCGGCGCACTCAGCTTGCCACGTCTCTGGACCCAAGCAGCATGGAGGAATCCATGGTCCAAATCACCCCCTATTAGGTTCCGCTCTCTCTCAAGCCTAGTCACTGTCACCCAGTTTGTGAAGGTGGTCAACGAAATTGGGATACCCTTGGTGAACACGCTGCCCCCTGAAATTACGGCGTTAATCATAAGCTTATGCTCTGATACTCTGTATCAAGATATGTTGCGGTCTTGTGCCTGAGCGATCACATCTCCACAAGCCAGCCAGCGAGAACAACTACATACACGCTCAGCCAAATAAACCAGTGGGACAGGGATTTGGAACCACAGCTTACAAGTCCAAGACAGCCCGTAATCAGGATCGGTATTGACGGGAGGGGTATTAAGACTTGGAGCGTTTTCCCTTCAAGAGTGATCTAAACAACGATTATAAAGGATGTTCTGCATTCGTTATCGCTGATGAAGAGATTCTTCGTGGTTTTCTTGCGGAATCCAAGGTAAGCGCATAATGCTCTTCAAGACTTCGCTTACTATTCATTAATAGGATGGTCTTTTACGCCTATGTTTACCCAGGGACCATGGTGGTCTTCAAATATGGGATACCCCACGTCCTCCTGCGCTTGAGCTCTGCCAGGTATATACTCGAAGCTCGATCACCTCACAACGGCTTCGTACAATCAATCTCTTGAAAACTACAGAGTTGACCTTCTTTTGCAAAGGCGAGCAAATTTTTGGGATTCATAGCCATACGTCAGAGTCGCCATCAGCGTTCGTGGAGTTTCAGAAACTCCCTAATCAATTACGAAGGTTCATCGTTTGGATGTATCTGCCTCTGCCACAGCATGAACGAGTCCAAGGTTTTAACCTCCTTGTTTATGCTGGCCTCATGGTACGTATTAATTACCATTCTTGAACAACACCTAAGAACGAATTAGATCTGGACTACTTTGAATACATTTTGGACTGGACCTTGGACGCTATACTTGAGTGGGAGAAAAGGCACTCTTAAGTACACGATACCAACAATTCTACTCTATAACGACCCGGATCCTGGAGATTCAATATCTACAATTGGCATGGACAGGTCTTCGAAAGGACCATCTGCCACAGAAGACGTCGTAGCATTTCAAAACCCGAATTGCCCTATAAGCCAGGATAACGTTTATTATTCCTTGGTACATCTCGAAAGTATCAAGGCCGCTCGTGTCTTCTATGGCCAGGACGATGAATGCTGCAAAGGGATGCTGCTCTTATATAAAGACGGAGGTTATCAACCTGTAGGGCAATGTGGCTTGGGTGTCTTCCAGGAACAAGTATTTGAAGCGCCTAGCGCTCTTTATTATCGATCGAGATATTTGCATCACGGGCAAGCACTAGACATCAGCTTCGCCTCGAAATCGGCCAAGGAAACGAGCTTTGTCGGTTGGGTGAGCACCAAGAAGGTAGGCACTATCAAATTCTGGTACAACTACCAGTCAATGATACTATTAGAGAAATAATGAAGGTCTGCGATTAGATAATCCCATGGCATTACATGGTGTCTACTTTCACTTTGGCTGTTGGAAAGTGTAGTACTGGGTGCCACTGATCTTCCCGTACCTCTGTGAGCTCCTGTTATTAACTTATTATGTATTAATATTAGATGTATATATACTTTATTACTACTAACACAGTATCAGTAGTGCCTTGTACATATTCAAAGCCTTTCCTTACCTCCGTTTGCACTGGACAGCAATAATATCGACCACTACTGATTTATCTTTCTTCTTTTCCTCTTGAGTCTACCGACTGGTACCATATTTTCCATATTTTACTAGCCTTTATAACAGATCGTCGATTACTGGAAATAATCAGTATCTTATACTATTCGCTTTGATCTAGAAAACTAGCCTTCAAGGAGCTCCTAATATTGATAGGACTTTTTCAAAAATTCTTTATCTTCTCTAATTAAGTAAGGTCTACAGATGATATATATCCACTGTCAGCTGGTCCAGAACCAAAAGCCTGATATCTGAAGCGAAGCTAACCCCCATCTCGGAACCCGCGCCGAAGTTTGCGGTCGCGACGGATAAATGCACTGGCGTTTCATTACATCCATCCAAAATTCCTTCCAATCGCGCTTACTGTTCTATATACTGGTTGAAAGGTCGTTGTTTCTTTCCGTCGAGCCACCTTAAAAGAATCTGATTTTGCCTCATTAAACCTTTACTACTTAGTACTTACCTCTAAGCTCAGATACCATAAATCCCGAAAGCAAATACAATACAAATCGCAATGCAGAAAGTAGTCAGTCAAGCCAACGCAGCATCTTCCTTTGTGCATCTGATCAAATTCCTAGACACCTCAAACCCAGTCGCTCGAAAATGCGACTGATGACGACGACATCCTTCCCATCTCCTCCGCATTCCCCTATGACATATCTACAACTGCAACGACTACCTCCTCTATCCTCCTCCGCCGCTTTACATCTCTCGGGACTGCAGCCGCTCTCCTCTACCTCATTCATCCCATTCCACAACTTTCCTCTTTTGTTACCAACACCAACCCCTTCCAATTCCCTTCTTACCTTGCCCACGCACTAGATGTTCTTCTCTCGACATCCTTGATACTAGGAGTGGTGTTTGCAAGTTTTCATTTGGCAACATATGAAGGTTCGGTAACTGTTACCGAGGGGAAAGCACTGGAGCTTAAATGGCTGATGATGGGTGTTACTGGGGTCGTGGCGGTTGTTGCAGCGGTGGAGGAGGAGACTTGGATCAAGACCAACCTGCTATGGAGCTTGGTGGGTGTTGTTATGGGCTGTGGATGGCTGGCTTCGAATCCAGAGGAGAGGAAGAGGGCAGGGCTGTGGGTTGCGGGGGTAGGGCTTGGAAGAGTGGGATGGGACGTCTGGGGTAACTGAAAGAGACTTTGAAGCTAGGCGGTCTGATAGTTGGTCAATTTGATGAAGAATTGCTCAAAAGTACGATAATCTTTCGAGTCCAAAGTTGACCAAGCCATACAACATACTATCCATCAGCCACCAAGTGGATACTTACTTCCAACAATCACCATTCACACGGAAATTGTTGTACCTAATCCGTTGCAAGAGTTGCATCTTGTTCAAACTCCTACTTTGGAAGAACCGTACGATGTTGGAGGAACGCGCAGATGAGCTATCAGTCCGTTTGTGAGAGAAAGGCGTCGAAAGCCAAAAGATGCAAAGAAAGGCAGCCTAAATCACCCAAGAAAGGTCATAAAGAGGGTTGAAAGTGCTAATAGCTATCGTTGAGTTTAGATGTTGAAGCATCGGGAGGAGACGCAGCTTTGAACGGATGAATCCCATACATCTTTGAAATAGAAAAGGGGTTCATAGGGTACTTAACAGTAAAGAAAGTAATTAAAGGCATGCCAAGATATGATATAGCCTATAAGTAAAACATTAAACAACTATTTAATAAAAACGAGAATTGCAAGAAGGAATAACGGGAACATATAGTAGTTAAAGTCCCAACTAACGATATATATTGACTACTAGTAAACGTATGGTTATTTTGATAATATGGCTGGAAAACCCAAAAGGCTAGCCGGAAACCTATGAACGAATATCAGTTGAGTAATTACGATATGGAATGTAGTTCTTACCCCACATTAAGCCTTCAATCATAAAGGCTCCTATCATAAAAGTCCATGCCTGCTGACCACCATCCACAGGTGGAAGTATAACATCTTTAGCGATGTTTGCAATGCACTCTGTACTGGTTTCCGAATGCTCTCGTGAAATTTTGCCATTGATTATGTCAAGAACATTGCAAGTGTTTGAGGAGTTTCCATATACATTCTATAACTATTATATGAATGGAACATGCAAATAGATAAGGGTGCAGCTATACCCGTTCGCAGACTCGCTATTGAAACACCCACTATAAGACTAACGATAACTTTCTCAGCATCGTGGTAAGACTCAAACATCCAGATCCAACTGTTCTATGAGTTTAAAAGGCTCTAAGAGCTCGTAGTAGTGCTGTAGATTGAGGGGTTCTATTATATCACAAATTGACGCCGTCCGCAGTCAGGCGCGACGGCGACGACACGATTATATTTTTCAGAGTAGCAGGGGTTTGGAGTGTTCAGGAGTGGTCACACAATAAGGCCAACACAAAAATACGGGAATTTTCAATAGATTCACAAGTTTATAATCGATTGACCTTACCCCTACTCCTAGTTCCCTTCCTTCTGCCAGTCGATCAATATGGTAAAGGTCGTTATCCCTTAAGGTGTGGCTAGCGGCCCACTATTATACTCTCGACATTCCGGCGGGGACCAGATTCTACCAGCATCACGTGATCTGGCGTTACTCGTATTATGTAAAGCTTTTCTACACCCTGACCCAAAATACTTTTGAAGCTTCGAATTTCACAAGCCATCCACGGCACTTTCAGTAGCACGCCTGGCTGCGCTACCAGATATAACAGACTCCACAAGGCCAACCATGGCTTGATGTCACTACGCAACAATGGCATCAAAAGTCCCGGTTGAAGTCCTCCCGACAGTTTTCTCCGCTGTCCCTCTGACGATGACACCCTTCCTCTTCCAGACAAGAACGCTCGCAAGGCTGCAGAGGGGGAAAACAATCGTGCAACCACGCGAAGCTCGAAGACAATTCGGTGGCAGTATGGTACGATTAGTCCAAGCCAAACGAGAAGAGAGGACCGGACCAACAATTAGGAGAACGACGATTATGCGCACTCAGCCTCGTTTCTCTGGAGGATTCAATGGCGATAATGATAGCTCCCTAGAGCTCGAAAGGTTGCCCCAGTCTTCGATAATGCGAAGGGTCTACGGTTCCGAACGCGATCAGGACCTAGAACCGCCTTGGAATACAGCAAAGGTTATGGACACTGGCTTCGAGGGCATTGAGACGGAGGATATCTACGACATGAAGGAGGATTTCCTCGACGACGAAGAACAAATGGATGCATGGACACGACACACTGATCCAAGCCAAGATCGACAAACTACGATCACAGCTACCGAGCGAGCTGCCTTTGAAGCTATCTTCAAGAACATTAAAAATAAAGCTGCGAATGCGCAAAAATACGGGGGCTTGAATGAACAGGGACCAAGTGAATCTGCGCGTTTAAGAGCAAAGGAAAGGTTGGAGGGAATCATGGGCAAGTCGATAATCGACAGTCTCCCGCAAACACGAGATGAGATGGAAACAGTGGTCAATCGATATCCGCCATCTCTCCGCGCTTTGGCTGCTAAAGCTGTGGGCCTTGATCACGAGGAAGCTCATTTCGAGGAGGCTGCTAAGGAGGAGGAAGCAATGGACAATGACCAGCTGGAGGAACTGCGACAGCCTATTCGTGAAGGAGTGGAAGCCAAGATGCGTGCCGCAGCGACGGATGCCGAATTGTGGGCGGTGATGGAGAAGGAAGTGTTCCCACTGATCGAGAAGCTTGGGTTGGAGGAAGCTGGAAAAGAGACACACGAGAAGCGTCCTGGACGGAAAAACAGTCCGGTAGCGTCCAAGGCGAAAGCACGAAAGATCGTCTTGCCGCCAGAACAAAAGCAGTCCGTCAAGTTTGAACCTGTTGTCCATATGGGTCAAGAAGTGTCTCCACTTGCGTTTTACGGTCCTCTCTACCCCTCTTACCTCCTCCTTGGCCTTCGCCTTCTAGATCGGTCGTTCGCCAAGCCTTCCGCACTGACGCTCTCTATACTTCCCAAGATCAAATCTCTTGGTCTCATTTCACACGTCCTGGGGGCTTCGACTCAGCTCTACAACGAACTCTTGATTGTACACTGGTATCGGTACGACGACTTCCGCGGCGTCATCACCTTGCTAACCGAAATGGAAGAATCTGGTCTCCCCTTCAACAAGGAAACATCAGACATCGTCCGCGACATCATACAGATGCAAGGACGGATCTTGAGGGGCGATAGAGGGCCTGCATTGAAGGCATTATGGGGCCTACCCGAATTCGCTCCAGGCAGATTCGGGCATTGGCACAAGAAAATAGAGAAGATGATGGCCGAGAAAGTGGATCTTGTGGTGCAATCAACATATTAATCCATTTTTCCACTGGTCGGAAAGTGTCAGATCGGTGTATCCTACTGTATAGCTACTTTTGTATCAAATCCCACACCCGTATTCAAGTATCATTCTGTCACAGGTCTTCCTTGCTTCATCCGCACTGAGATTTGCTCCATTTTGAGCCTTAACTTTTTCCTCCATCGCCCAAGCCTTGCTTGGGCCATCCACAAATATCATTGTTTCCTCTCTTCCCCCGAACCCAGTTCCTTGTAGCCTTCGAGCCCCTCATCGGCCGCAGCTGTGCTCCCCTTTCTACCAAAGAGGTTTAATAATGACATGCGTTTGCTTTCTGGACTCGTAGATGGAGATGCTGTCGTGATGCTAGACCATACGCTGGATCGCCTACGAGTCCCGTCTGCGTTGGTCCGCGGTGGGTAGATGATGTCTGACGGTCTCCCTGTCGCACTCATCAGCACCATATACACATCCAAGCCATATTCGCTTTCAGCCACCTCGCCCTAGCCCTCACTGACAATCCAATCAAGAAATGAACATACGGATGTTCCCTGCCCCGCCAATTCCATAGCTCTTCTTCTGCTCACGCACAATCGGGATCCCTTTACTCGCCATCCTCTCCCTAGCACCACCTGGTCCGGGAATCTGCCTCGCTGTGGTCCTCGGACCTGAATACCTCAAATGGCTCGGCGGCAGCACTGGCTTCTTCGCTGGGAGCAGACGTTCACAGCTCCCGTTACGGCTACTGTGCGTTGGATACGGATACGAATGGGAGCTGTAGACGGAGCGTTGGTAGATCGAAGGAGGTTGCGAAGACGCCATGGGTGTTGGGTCCGAGAGGGACTTTATGGATACCATGCTATGCTCGTCGAGACGGTGACGAGAAACGCAAGCTGTTGAGTGGTGGAAGAGAACCGATGAGCAGGGAATACACTCTAATCGACGCAAAAGATAGGTCGGCAGAAGCAAGAGATGCAGCGTGTGCTTGACAGGCGTATATATCACCACCTTGGTCACACGAATACCTCACAACGTATCCCGCCGAGGTCTTAAACACGAAAGGTTGATAACGGGCCCATTCCCCATTCGTCACTCATCAAAGTGCGGGATTATTGCGCAGAGTTGCCGCTGCATGATGGCCATCGACCGAGGAGGCTTGGGATGGAGTTGGAGTTGGAGTTGGACGACATGTCATTTCCTCCCTCGACAGCAAGGGAGTCGACGCGAACGGCCAGTGGAGCGTGAGCTCGTTATCGAGTGGCTGGTTTTCAGGGAGACCTGCCAAGCTTCTTGGTTGGAAGGACAAGCTTTGTGGGGGCGGCCTGGCGTCGATCGTGCAGGATGGCGGCTGGTGGCAGGGAGAGAGATAAGTGAGAGTGCGGGGTCGTTGCGTGTTGTCACGTGTGGAGAGAGAGAGAGAGCTTGCTCACGTGAGTTGTACATACATATAAGAATGTGTATTTGACTTCGTTGAAGCTTCAACGCACATGCTTGAACGCCTTTTCTTGGATATCGCAACATCTCAACGATGATTCAAGCTATTTCGAGTCTCCCGATCATCTTTGCCCAGAAGGGAAATTAGGACATGCATGAGAAGTTGCTTTTGCCGTCCAATGTCTCGCGGCGCACTTAAAACTCTCATTCTCAATGTCTTGAAGCGGACAATACTGCAGGTATCCTCCACCCGTTACCCGCACAGTGTGTTCGAGTATCGACAACCTCTCTCACTTGAGTCTCACTTGAGATACCGTTACCTATCACTTTCTTAACTGGCCTCGCTTTCGGGAGCAAACATGCTCGACGCGGGTGAAACCTGCCACACGTATCGCCAAAATCACGGGACGAACGATCAAGAGAACACACTGTCATTAATATATGCTGGTATCCTTATTTGCATGTGCCAGACAGATCTGAATCATCTGAATGTCGCTTTATGTAACCTGCATGCTCCACATGCTCCTTGCTACTGTAGCGCGGTTACGACGCGGAAGCTTTCACCACGCTTCCAGATGCTCAATCGAGTCCAACGCTATCCCATGCATGGTATAAGCCCACTTGCATATCCTTTACACATTTCATGGCCCCTATTTTTTCGGCCCGTGTTTTCTCCCCTGGGCTAGGTTCTTGGCTCTATATGTCTGCGCGTACGGCGAGAACAGATCATTGCCAACGGGAACGTACCTGTTCTGTGAGATCGTGACTGCCGGGTGAACAGGTAGTTTTGCAGAAGGACGCCTCCACGGTGTCCTGGCTAGCTCGTCTCTAGTATCAGAGGTAAGGTCGATAACGAATTGAGGTTTTTGTCTCGGGTTTGTCGGTGTTTTGCCATTTCCTCGATTCCAGGTGTTAATTATTCGGGGCTTTGAAGTGCCTTTCACTTGTGTCAGCTGCCGCATCGATTTCATTGGGCGGGGTCGCCTATATTGGAAGGGCTGATTCTCTTGATCTATCTCAAGCTTGACATCGATGTTGCTATCATTTTTCCCCTCATCCTCACTACTCGAGAACCCGCTGAAATCCGTCTCATCGGCTTCGTCCTCACCAACGACAGACATGTTTGCCTCGTCTGCGATGTGTTGTTTCAAAACCACCTTCAATTTCTCGTTCAACTGAGATGCGCTCACAGGGCTGTTTCTTGAGAGTTGCGAGAGGGTGATTTTCCTCGTATAAGTAGCAGTGGATTTTGCTCCGAACTGTCGATTAGATGGTGATGACGATGTAAGAGATAGCCTCGCTGCTTTGAATGTTTTCTCTGGGGAAGACATTTCTGCTACAGTCATTGCATAAGTGCGTTTCGTAGATATTGCCTGGCTGTCTGATTTGTTGATTGATGCTGGGTCCTTCATGGCTTGAACAGTTTTGTCCGGCGTCGGAAACAGCATAGGTTGCAATTCAGACCCTTCTAACGAATGTTGATTGTTCTGATCCGAAAGTCGATCGTCGGAAGCGTATGGGTCTCTATTAGTTCTATATGACGGAAACTCGGGGCTGACTTTCAGTACATCCCGTAAAGGTCGGTGATTTAGTTCTCTATCCCTTCTTCCGATAAATCTGCTGTTGCAGTGTCTAGCGACAGTACTTTTCGGCGTAAGGGTGGACTCAGATTTTGGCGTAGATTGAACTTGTCTCTTTTGGGTGGCTTCATCGATGTCTTTTGCAAATCTTCCATGGTGATTTTTAATCAAGGTATGATGAGACTTGACAGATACCAGCGCAACATCCTTGGACGCAGCATACTCGTTCAGTTCATTATCGGGGCTCATTCGGGCAGACGATGTTAGGGAGGAACCCATGCTTTTAGAAGACCTAGTGACGCGGCCATACTTATCTCTAGCAAGTGGTCCCGTAGTTCTGACAGATGAATTTTCCACTAAAATTGTGCTCTGGAAGTTGTCACCGTCAAAGGAGTTCATTTCCCAAGCTTTTCTGAGCGCTAGTCCCAGAGAAAGTGCAACTGATCGGTCAACACTATTCCCGATGATCTTCATACGCTGGTTCTCGGTGCCCACAATGACCTCTTCGTCTGGGAATGACTGAGCTCGTCTTCCTTCCATGACCGTCAAGCATCGGTCTTGGTCCCAGTGAAGCACAGTTCCCGTTCGAGCATCATGGGCATTGGAAGTGACAACTATGGTGTTAAACAAGTTATTCGGATTGACCCGGCCCCAAGCCTTCGATTTTTCCCCAACGCACTGGGTTGGCTTACCTAGGCTGTTGATGGGTGAAGGAAAAAGTGCGCGTTGCTCTTTCGTCATGAGACCCTTTCCACCTTTCCAAGCCGTCGAAAATTTCATGCCACGAGGAAAGGTCGGAATAGCAGCAATTCGAAGTCTCTGCTCCTGCGAGACTCCGCTATGAAGGACGTGGTCAGGATACGGAATACAGGTATGCGTTGATCCATTGCCAAGGCAAGGCAGGTCACTGACTGCAGCACCCGCAGTGATATAACCGAGGGGTGTTGGGTCGTGTCTTCGTTTGCCAAATGCTTCTCCATTCGCTTGCAGTCCAAGGCCACGTTCGCCAATACCGGGAGGGTGGGAATGCGATGGCTCGGGATGGGCAATCGGCTCGTAACCGGGTGCTGTGAAGGCCACGAAGATTCTACTTCGACCCTGCGGGGAGCCATAGCTCCAAGCGTCAATAAGAAACGTTGAAAGTTGATAGCCCATTCCTACAACCGCACAGATGAGTTGAGAAAGCACATCATGATCTCTTTCTTTCCCTTTTTGGGCCATGTTTAGAACATTTTCCAGCAAGCCATATTTAGGTCGATAAAAGTCGATGTATGCTGCTACAGAAGCCACCATGCTCTGATTCTTCAGCCCCTTTTCCTCGTCCCTGCTATTGTTGAGCAAGCTAAATCCTTGACACGGGCTTCCAGCTGATATGAAATCGACTTGCCCAGGTTGAGGGATGAGTTTTGAGTTTTTCGGATTGCCCTGTAGAGCCTGGAAAAGCTGGTCGTTGACGGAGCCAAAATATAAGTGTGTGTCCTGAACGTCCCGAAGATTTGCATAATAGGTGTGAATGGCGATCTTGTCCATGTCCACAGCCCATCTATTGTGCACCGCCTGGCCTTCCTCCAGGCCTCGACCAAAATTGCCACCACCACAGTATAAATCCAAACCTTCAAGTTTCTTCCTAGAAGATTCCTGAGACGGATCAAACCCTTGAAGGAGAGATACAGGAATTTCTTCCAGCGGAGCTAGTCCCTCGCTAACCTCCTCTCCTGCAAGCTTTGACGTGATATAGAAAGCGTTTCCGGTGCCATCACGATTGTAGGGTGCTGGAATGGCGTTATTTATCACATCTGCCGCGCTGTAGAAGCGGACAAGACAGGTACGCTCAATTTTTTCTGGTTCAACTCTAACCGTCTCATGACTATAAACAAGTTCGTTTGGCTTGCATGAAGATTGTCCCTCAATCTCTTTCCGCCTTAGGAGCCTCCGAAGTATAGCATATTGTTTCGAGTTAGAGGCTTCATATCTAATAACCTCATACGGATCTAGGTCGTATTTTGATCTGCGGCGAGGTGGCGATAATGTCTTCTGAGAAACCAGAACTGTCTGGCCAACAGGGTATCTGTGATAGTTTTGAGACGCTGTAGCGTCATTCTTGTTCTGGAAATGCTCACACTTCTTGTGCGATTCTTTTAGCGAAACAAACCTCTCGTTCTCTAGATAAGTTTGCCGAACAAAGAGGTCATTGCTTGATTCTGACGGTTGGCCATGCCATATCACAGATACCACATCAATGACAGTATCTTGCTCAATTCTGCCGCTCATCTTGCCTTTCTTACAAGTGCAGTTGTCGGAAAGGAAAAGCTCGTTGGCATATGGGTACTTCATCTTGGCACAACTGGTGTCAGAAGGTTTGTAAAGCCAAATTCCGTCAAACGATCGCTTCTTATTGTCCTCAAGCTCCTGCACAGCCTGAACGAGTACATACCAGCAGTGGTCGGACAATTTCCAGCGGCTGACTTCGTCCTTCCATACAGACCCCTCGGTATCTTTTGTGACCGAGATCACATCACCAACCTGGATGTTTTTGACCTTTCTGCGCCGTTCCTGGTCGGAAAGTTCAGCAGTTGGAAGTTTCGCTGCAATTTGAGATCGGGCTTTGGACTGCATATTCACAATCTGGGAGGGTTTGTAGGAGGGAATTTCACCAACAGGGTGAGTCAAAGATTGGCCAACAGTCAGGTGTAAGGATTTTCCTTGACATGCTTGGTGACGATGCGCATTTAACGCTGGCTCGACAACCTTGAGATGGTGACCAAATCGGAGATGTGCGAAACAGTCGTAAACATAGGGCGTGACCACGGTCTGGTATTGCTCAATGGCCTGTGCGGGAATAAAATCCCTTTCCAGCAACTCACGCCAAATTGGTTGCTCGCGGAGCTTGTCTTTCACTCCAATACTCTCTTTAAAGAGGAAAGCGATATTGGTGGAGACTGTCCGCCGGAAATCGTGCCCAGGATATTTTTCATACCAAGTTCTGAATTCAGCCGAGTCTCGATGTAATCTCAGAAGCCATTGAGAGAAGTCTTCCCGAAAATTGTGGATAGAGACTTCTTTTTGCTCCTCCTCACATGCTTCGCAGTAATCGAAGAAATGCTTCGCCAAATCTGCAAGCCACAAGAACTCGGTGTGAAATTGCCGATATTCCTCGGATGGTGCCTTTAGTCGATAGTAAAGGTCTGATCCCTTGTTAAACAAGCTCTGAATCCATATTTCTCCATCAACAGTGTGGAATTCCTTGCCGTAGTTTCCGATGGAGCATATCTCAAATGGGATGCCTTGAACATATCGACAGTGAGAACCCGCACGCAAGATGCCCTCGAAAAGCATGGATGCATGGCCTGCCCTAGAGGCAAAATTTTGTAAACCCCGTAGCTCGTACGGATACAGGGAACTTTTCGGCATATATACAGCGAAGTCCGTCAAATCGAACTCCTCAAATTCCTCTCCATCAGAGGCTGATTCATTCGAGGCTATTTGCGACTTTCCTTCTTCCTCGAGGGTGTGACGCAGCTCCTGAACGGCGATATGCTCGTTACATGCCGGTAAGGGTAACACGTAGTCCTTGTTTTGTGACTTTGGGTGTGTCAGTGTTGATATTGATGGCTCTCTGCTGCTATATGGCGCCTGCACTAAGTTCAGTGAGCCAGTCAACTCGTCTTCTTTTTGTGGGAAACTCAAGGTGCTATGTTCTGGCTCGAGATTGTGCTCACTGCTTTCTGGGGTTTCGATACTGAATCGTTTCCGGTGAAGAAATGCGGTACCTTGAGGTCTATCGAGGATGGAATTGGTGTCGTAGTCTGAGGAGGTGTCCATCATGTCTGCAAAGTCGGATACCGGTGGGGTAGTGGACGCTGTATTGTAGAATCGCCCTGCAGAGCCCATTTGACTTTCATCTTCTCCATGGGGGGTAGTTTCTTGCTGTGTATAGTTTCCAGATAACGAGCTCAAGATATTAGAGACAATAGGAATCATCTTGATGTAGAACTTCTAGATCGCAGATCTGCAGCTCACCTTGTCGAAGATCTAGATGCGACATCAAAAGAAGGTTGGGGACTGTGAAGTGAGAAAATGAAAGACAGAGAAGACAGGATTGGTTCATGAACTTATTCCATGTTTATTGATGAGTTGGGAACCCAGCAACAAAGAATCTCAAAGCCGGCTGGCTTCCTGGAGAGTGAATCGGTGTTCTCATTCTTTGTCGAATTTGCAAATTCGTCATAAATTCGGACAATATGACATGGGGTGCCGCTAAAGTCACCCCTCCACGTTTACTTAGAATCCCTGCACTCCATCGATTAAATTAGGCATATTGTACGGCTGCTCGCCTATGGACTTGTGCCGTCGTCCGTAGTTTTTTTTTTTATCAAAATGGCAAGATAAATCTTGCAAATCTGCTCCTCTCTATGTCAAATGATCTTAAGTCGAGATGCCTAGAGGGCTGTCTTTTTCTGTTTGACCTAGGTGAAGATAATAATCGATTGCTGGACCTTTGTCACCTCTCCCTTTCACCTTTCCCCAAAGCTCCTTTGTTGATTCTGATACCTGTCTTTGATTCAAGCATGGACATTGATCAGGTGACAGACAATAACTTTCAATGAGACATAGGAGACAGTAGCATGGTCTGAAGTCTCCCGGAAGTGCCCAGGATTATAGAGCTTCTCATCAAACTTCCATTCTCAGCTAGCTCTCTTGTGTTGACAGTGGACTCCAGGTCATGCTGACTCTAAGTTCATGTTGTTCATCATCATGCACGTGAAATACATTGCCGTCTGAGGCCCCCATTTTCTGGATGTGTTCATCTGAGGGAGAGAAGCTTCTCACATTGAATCTCAAATCGTCTGAGACTCTTTCTGTAGCTCTACATTCGCTGACAAGAACCTGGCCGTGCTCAACTTCCTCAAAGTCGAAAATGTAGTCCACTTTCCCGACAAGTAGAGTACAGAATGTTGTACAAGGCAAGATGTCAAGTGCAATAGGAAGATCTTGAAAGTAATAGAGTGTTGAAGTTGTATACTTCAATGTTGAATCCGATGAAGTAGTCGAATTAATCCTTGGTATGACAATGCCAGTATTGCTGCCAAGTTGTGGTTCAGCTATAGTTGGGCTTGCTACTGAAGAAGCAATTTCGGAGGTCTGTACGATCTGCAGTATGTGCGCTCTGCTCTCGATGACCGCATTGTGCTGGTAGGCGTCTTTCCTGAGTAGTTTCTCGATGTTCATAGCCATCACCTGAATGATATCCCGAAATAGTTGGATCTGCTGGGAAGTCATCCAGGAGACATCTGGTATGGTCCACATAGGATATACTTTCATGTGGGAGTGTGAAATGCCAAAACTTCCGTGCTTCCTAATGAAAAGGTCGCAGAGAAAACATGCAGATTTACTAGAACCAATCGCTCGTGGCGGTGGCTGCGTTGGGTACCGTTCGTAGAAAAGCACCAGCTGGACTTCGCCATGTGTATGACATTTTACTGGTGATCCAAGACGCTTGATTGCGGAATACGATGGGATAGCCACAAGTCTCATCTCAAGACATCGTCTGCTCGTAGATGGCTGCCGGCTGAGTCGGATAAGATCACCGCAGAGCTCGTGATACTTGCTCAGCTTGTCGATTTCGAGGACTTCTCTTCTTTCGCATATCTCTGTACCGAACCCCTTTGCCTGCAAATTGGCGACCAGTGACCTGAAGTTTTCATGATGAGAAACGGCGTAGCTTTTGTGGATGACGTTTTTCAAAAGTTGTGTCTGCTCTTCAGCACGCCCCGACTCAACAAGATTGAGAGACACAATCAACTCAACAAGTGGTGATTTCAGGGATTCACCTCCCAAGTTTAATAACCTCCTTTCGATTCTGGAGGAGAGATTTTCAGGGTTACCGCTATATCCGTAGGATGTTGTCTCACGCCCAGCGCAACGAAGTCTTGCATAAATACGTTTTTGACTGAACTCCACGACTTCGTGGAAAAGTCGCATTTTGTATGCATCTCGATTTCGACCTAAACTTATATCAGTCTGAGTAAACCTGAAGCAGGAGACAGCAGTTACCGTCCCGAGCATGATCTCTCACAATCTGCATGATCTTCTCCAGTCCTTCCTTGACATATGCTGTCGGAGTTTTATTGCAGGCAAGCCTCACAGTAAAGCATGGCGGGTCACGCGACTCCTCAATAGTGGCAGCGGATACAAATTCAGCTCCTACTTCAGCTTGAGCAAGAAATGCGAAGTGATCAGCTAGATGTAGCTCCTCTTCATACGAGAGCGAATAGGCTTCCGAGTCCCCGCGGTTCTGGTATTTCTTGATCCGGTAATTCTCTGGGGCTTGTGCTGTTTTCGCGCCTTGATTCGATCGCTGGAAAAGGGCATCGACACTGCTGTAGAAGCGCTGAGATGTTGCGGCTGTCCATATGCCAGCAGTTGTATCAGACTGAGGAGTTCGGGTAGGCATGACACGAGATTCTGCCAGAGTTCGATCTAAGGGATCTATCTTCCTTTACCAGTGTCTACCTGACTGTTGTAGATTTGACTGGTGTCTGCCTGACCGGTCTCTGCTCTCCTGCTGTACAATTGACCGACGGCCTTCCAACCGCTATACCTCTCGATCACACACCCACCATTCCCCAACGTATAGCGTCGTCGCTCGCGCAGTAAGTCTCTCCTCGATGCGGCTCCCTACATGCATATGCAATGCGCGACACGCGACACCACTGATATCCCCGGGCACTGGCCCAGCGGTTCGATTCTCATCCTGTCTGCGATGAGCATGCTGAGATACTCATAGCGACGCCTCAGCATGCGGGGGACGGGGGAGTAAGTAGCAAACGTCAAGGCGAGAGATATTAACAACGTGACGAAAGACTCGCCACGGCCTGCCCGAGCTCAGTTTCTGAGAATAGCTTCTTTCCCAACAAATATCGCTTGCGCTCAGCTTCTGACTGACTTTTGTGCTCTCTCTTCCATCGGTTTTAGTGATGCGAGGTTGGTCCGTGGAGTTCTCCCGCACACGCACAGGATAGTACTTGGATTTAATTCATGATATTACATTTAAATCGCTTGCTCGTCCCTCTTTCAAGCCCAACTGGCGCTTGCAATTGCTACCTAACATCTGCTCCGACCCAGCTCCTTAGATAAAACACACATGTAATCCATGTGACCCTCCATTCCCACCCAGACATAAAAAAGCAAACCGCAGTATGAGGTCCCCGCAAGCCGTCCATAAAACAGTAACAGCAACCACAAGAACAACAAATAAAAAATCTCTCTCCTCGATCCCCGGCCTCGGACCAGCCAGCCAGAGTTGGACATCCGCTTTCCCAGTTCACTTCTCCCCCTCCACAAATTAAAAGGTTGTATAGCACGAAACTGCGCGCAAGGAAAAGAGCAGAGGTATATCAACGCCCAGTCCAATCCGATCCAACCCATCAGTCAACGATACGCAGTACGCCCGCCAGTCCGGATGGAGAGATGATCATGAATATCAAAACGCCTCTTCGCCTGTTCGCGTGTTAATCCGGAAGAAATGTGGTATCATCCCATCGTACAGTTTTCCACCTTGCCTCGACTTCGGTTGGTCACGAACAGTCGTTCTCTCCTCGTTTTAGAGGATTCGAGGTGCTGGAATTACCAGCCTTTCTTTCTTGCGAAGCGCTTGTTGAGGAGCGCTAGAACCTTAGGCACGTTGAACTGTACGTATTCTAGATCGAGATCTTCCTGGTTGTCTTTCTGCATCTCAAGCAGATCGTCGAGCTTGAGGTCCAATTCCAGAAGACCGCGATTACGTCCTGCATCTCGTTAGCTATTGTTCAACTTCTGGAATCGATGAACACGCCTTTGTAGTGAAGAGAGATCACGAAAGTCCCTGGCAATGGACTCGTGAAATTGAAGTAAATATTCGCCCTCCGATTATCCGGCACATTGCTCTTCTGAATGACACCCTGCTTCTCCAATTCTTGATGGGTGAATTTGTACGGACCCAGAACCTGGTGCTTCTGTTGTTTACGTTTCGTGCCCTCACTTTGACTTCGAACATTGTGGAGGTAGCTTTTGTAGGTCTCCAGTTGCCCGACGAGATAAGTGTTGTGGTCGCGAATGGTCTTGAACACCTCCTCAAGCTTCTGGGTCTCAACAATGACTCCATCTTTCAGCGAACCAAGATGCTGTAGCTCTTGCTCAACCTCATCCCGGAGGAGGCCGAATTGGTCGGATTTATCAATGACTTGAAGTTCTTGTAGTTGACTGAGAAGCTCCATTGCTCGGATACCCTTGCGGACCATTACGGCATCGTTGCGGGATGTGGCAGCTGCGTCGGCGACTCGTTCAAGCCGTAGCGGCTTTCGAGCAACGGCGTTGTTGTTCGGTATTGAGCGCATGATCTGCACAAATGTTGACTTTGCCTCCATGAAGTAAACCTCTTCTTGAGTGATATCGAGGGCAGCTGTCAGATCATCGATAGCGGTTTCCCATTTGCTAAAAAGTGGTAGATTGATCGCCCTGTTCTCCTTCCGTGGCAATTGTGCTGGAGCCAAGCCAAGGTCATTCAATATCAAAGCCAAATGAGAGTTTTCGCCCTTGTTCAGCTCGCCGCTGTGCTTCTCCAGTAAAGCGTGAGTCGCGTAGACCTCATTCAAGGTGATAGAAAGCTCCAGATCCTTCTTTGAGAGCGCAACGTAGTTGTCCATTTCCAGACTTTCATAAAAATCCTGCACTTCACAAAGATCAAGCATGAACTTGTTCACTCGCTCCTTGTTGTGCTGAATGAATGGTTGTAAACTGGCCATATATGGCTCCTTCGAATACGTTGGCTTGTTTGCAAGGTTCTGTAGCATCTTTGCAATGAGGGTCAACGTTCTTCGTGGGCGTTCGGAAGGAGTTCCATCGATCAACATGTATGATTTTGGAGTGACAATCGCGGGGTTGATAAATCGCAGAAAGAAGAACCCTCCGATAAGGGTACAAATGACCTGATCATTCGCATCCGGGTATTTTCGTTTCGCCAAGCTTCGAACCTGCTTGCATATCCATCGGATCCCATATGGTGTCTCCTCCATTCCCTCGATGATCGTTGTCAAGAACCCAGTTGCAATCTCCATCAACATCGTCAGTCGTGGCTCAATAATAGCCTGGACCTGGAGATTCTCGGCCGCTTCCTCTGCGGTGACCCCTTTGGGGAGGGAAGCGGGCAAATTTCCAGTGTCTTCCTCAATCTGTTCAATCATTCGTTCGTAGACCTTCAAAGGGTTGATCTCGAGGTCGAGATCTTTCAATTCAATCAATCCGTTGATGCGGTCGGCCAGTACCGTCTTGAGATAACTCTGCCCCGGGCCTCGTCGCGTATATGTGGTCATCATTCGGGAGACAGGAGTGTTCGCACGGAGGAGGGAGGAGTACTCGGGTGTGTTGTCGAATTGGTAGGTTAGTACAGACTGCAGACAAAGTCAGCGCTACGAAACCGTCGTAAAATCCAAGGCGTTTACCTGAAACATAGTCAAAAGTAAATGCTCTTCACGGCTCTCGTATTGGTTCCCGTAGATTGTGAACATGACTGTTTGAAGTAAGGAGTCTATCTCAGCCATTGTGACTAGACGACATAGATGTGCGATATGTCGAGGCTCGGATTGAAGGAGGAATAGGAGATTGCCATATTTCTGGGTCTTCTCATCGTTGGGAAAGAATCCCTCTTGCAAGTCGGCTGCGTCTTCGAGATGGCTAGCGACTTCGTTTTGCTGCAGAAAGTAAGTAATGGGAGGTGAATGCCAAATGAGAGGTGTACCTCTTCTAACGCCATGCGATTCTGGATCAAGAGGGCTATCCGCGAATCCAAGTATCTGACATCTTTCTCTAACACGAAATTCTTCTTCGACTGAGAGGAAATCTTCGACTTGAGGTCGCGCAATATCTTCTGGGCTTTGTTCGATCATCAGCACTCATCCACGCTTGTAAGTTCCATTGAGGATCGCAGATCCTACCTTTCGCAAGATCATCTTCAATCTCTAGATCCTTCTCATTCGCAGACATGGACAAATATAGCGTGGTCATTGAGTACCGCTTCGACTGCCTCACAGACCTCCCTCCATCGTGCGAAGACATGGTGTTTTGTCGAGAGACGGGTTGAAAGGACGACGAGCTCGCCGTGCTGGCGCGCGATGGGGTTTGAAGCATGACACTCATTGTGGGTTGATTCCTTCTCTGCGAAGGATGTTGGGCGGTGTGCTTTCTTTCTTTATTCGAGGCTCAGCGGCTGTGCCTGGGCCTGTCGAATCGCACGGTCTCTCTCAACACGGGTTTTGTTGCAGAGAACAAAGAGAGATAATACTGTGGTCTGCCAATTTGGAGCGGTAGGGCCGAAGGGTTCGATAGTATTGTAGTCGCGATAGTGGAGAATTGCGGGAGATGAGTTTGGGTTCGAGCGATGTGGAGGAGTTGAGGAATGGAAGTGGAGGTCTGGAGGTGGAGGGAGAGGCGTGAACAAGGACCAGGACTGAGCAGGCTGGATTGGCGACCCTTTCCTCTCCTCTTGAGAGGGGAAGGGTTAGGAAAGTATTGGCAGGTCCAGAGGGAGTGTAAAAGAGTGATTGTATGTGATTGTATATAATTGTAGGACTGACGGTAGGCGTGGGAGTGCGAGCGAGAGTATATGAGAGTGAGTGTGTCAGCGCAGGTGTCGGTCTGCTTTGGAGACTTTCGAAACCGAAGGCCGGCAGGGGTTATGGAGGAATGATGGAGGAGGAGAGGGGGGACAAGGACGGGGTGGCACTGGGAGATTGAGGAGGACAGGATTGGCCACCGATCAGACAGCACACAAGAGAGATGTTTCTGATAATGGGAGTGGGAAGTTGAGGCTTGTTTTGTTTGTTTCGTTTGATTTGTTGTCTCGATTCTTTTATACCTCTCTCTGCCACGAGGGTTCCACCTCTACTCGCCTCTGCTACCACCTTGGATCAATCACCTCTATCACCTTCTCTATACCCCGACTCCCACCTCGATCACCTATACTACCTTCTCTACACCCTCTACAACCTCTATACTCCGCCGTGGGTAGGATGCATCTCGGTAACGCCTCTTTGACCCTTCTCGGTCCGACCGGGCCAGAAAAGGGGCGGCAAGTTCGTATCTACAGACACATCTAGCGCAGCATCAAGCACTCTTTCGGCTCAACAGCTGATGTCGAGATAAGGACCTCCTCGATAGGGATCGTCCAGCCCACATCTCCATGCCCATGCCCATGCCCAATACCCACGCTCTGAGATCACGGCATGTCCGCCTGGCCTTCCATCGAGAACCGCACTCGCGGCTCACCTGGCAATCCATCTTTCAAAGAACCCCCCCCCGGACCAGCAGCGGATGGATCCCAAATCAGATGAGACATGCAGCACAATTGCCTCTAGACATGCAGCAAACACGGCCTCAGGGCCTCCTTTTTGCGGGTACCTGAATATTGTCTCACAGCACACAAACCCTCCTAGCCTCCTCCGCGCCAGGGGCGGGCACTAGAGTAAGTAAGTACCGTAGTCATGTCATCGCTCTCGCTGTGCTGCTGCGCGCTGGACGATCGAGGCTCCGGACGTCATGCTTCGGGGCGCCCTTACACATCGCAAAAGAGAGAGGGAAATTCCTGTATATCATCTGTCTGCCGGTCTGGACATTGACGGCTCGTGATCCTGGAATGTTTCACTGCACATCTCACTCCCTGCGGAACGCAGTCCTTTCAATACCTGAGCAGCTCAGTCCGCATGGCTTACAGAGTTTGGTGCCCGCTTCACTTGCGTCCCAGATCGACTGCCCAAATGACAGCGCGCAAGTGTTCTAGGTCCTTAGGAAGAGGCTGGAAGCCAGGAGTGAGACCTCCGAACGCCTGCTCAATTTCAACACAATCCAAAGGATCTACGCAAGGCCCATGGCTTCCCGCCCATTCCAGAGTCAAGAATGGCCAGAGCATACCTTCGAGGCCGCAGTCAGTCAGTCACTCATTTTGGTCAGCGGGGAACATGCAAGTCGTTGGGAATATGATAAAATCTATTTCGGCCAGAATACACGAGTCTGTTGCTGAGTACAGTGACGTTCTCAACTCCCTAAATGCTCAAACGCCATTTGCTGGAACAGATGCAATGCCCGGATTCCCTGTCGCTATGCCATTCGTAACTCCTAAACCATGACCAATGTAAATACCAATCCGTTACAATTCGTCTCCCTCGTGTAAATTAAATCCTCAAAGCCCTCCCTTGACTGCCGGAGGACCCTTCCACTTGTCTGGGTAGACTGCAAACATCTCCTCGCTGAGACCGTCCAACAAGATGATGGAGAATTGGCCTTTCCACTGCTTCAGGAAGGCATCCGACTGATAGTCTCTGCTCAAACCAGCACTCCAAGCAACCAGTTCAACCTTCCAACCATTTCTCAGCGCCCGCTCGACATTCTTCATGAAGCCACCCGAGTATTCGGCCTCTGCTGCATCTCCGCTGGCCAACACAATTGTTGAAGGTAAAGCTGTGTCGATCAAGCTTTCGAGGAGCTTCATATGGAGAATCTCATCAACACCTTGTTCCGTCACTGCTCTGCGAGTCATATACGTTCCATCTGAACCACTTGAATAGCCTGAAGTAGTTGCATATCCCTGACCGTTTCCGCGGTTCTTCTTAAAAGGAGTCACATCTTTCGATTTAATGACCCGGTCTAGTATGTTGAGCTCGTAACCACAGGCCTCAGCCTCCGTCATATATTCTGGTCGTTTTGGCTGTCTAGAGTCCAGAGGAGACCCATGTGATCCAACAAGAATTCGACGAGCGACTGGGCGACCCCTCTCTAATATCATTGCCAAGGCAGGCCACGAGATTTTTCCACCTTTGGCTGGAGAACGGATGTTTATGCCTCGCGCCATTTTCAATTGATTGATAAATCCGATTACGATATTCGAGCAATCGACAAAGACATGTATCCCATCGGAGCTGACGTTTCCATCGTAATGGTTCAATGAGTGGTTCTCCTTCATTCGAATAAGCGCATCGGAAGCGGTGCTGAATCGTTTCTGCAGCTTCTTGACAAGCTTAGCACGTTTCTCTTCTCGTGTCAGGGTATGAATCGGGTGAAGTTCATGCGCATTGAAAGAACTTGCAATTTGTGGTGGTAGCCAGAGCGCATGCGTAGCTTTCGGTCGTCGGATAGGAATCACAGATGACGGAATAAAGGTTGTATTGATGGTACGTAAAGACGTATCCTCCTCGTCCTCCACATCCAGATCGCGGGTTGGATGTCTCGAGAGCTCCGGCTCCGACTCAAATTCGCTAGTGTCTGCCGCAAAGCGTGCTCGAGATCTGCGCCGGCTTCTAGTATTCCGCAGCGGTGTAAACTCTTCCGCATCCGAATGTTCGAGGGATCTTGGGAGCGTGCGGAGACCAGATGTTGAGCTGCGAGTGCTTCTTCTTCCGTATCCTGCAACATCGCTTCCATGTACCTCGTCTGTCCATCTTACTTCTTTGCCTTTGCTGATGAAATCCTCTAGGCCTGGTTCATCTGGGAGCGACGAAGGCGGGGTAGACTTGTCAGAGGCGGAGGACGAGGTCGAGCCTGTTGACTCCTGCGTATTACCAGAAGAGCTTGCATGTGGAAGTCCGAGGAAGTCAAACAGACGATCAAGATCCCCCAGCGCGGAAGGTTTGCTGGTCTTGGGATCGTAAAGGTGAGCATGATGGAGAGGAGAAGGTGAAGGAGGGGTTGTCGGGCGTTCGGATTGTCGAGAAGGCGAGGGATTGCGCAATTGCAAGGCAGAGAGCAGGTCAAGGGCTGCTGTGAATTCCCAAGGATTTGATTTGTGAGGGACGTCTTCAGAAGTCATTGTCGTGCCTAGAGAGATAGCTTTCTAATATGGAGCAAGCTATGTTCTAGAGTAACCATGCCTTGCTTCGTTAGCAGAGACAACAATAAGGATGTTGCACGATCCATACGACAGAAGTTAATACTATATGCGAGATATGAGCATTATCTAGGTAATATTCATGGTCGTGATGGTGTTGTAGGTGTGATTTATTTCGAGTCACAACTGAAAGTGAGGAGCAAGGCAAGGGAGGATCACGAAGGCTGACGTTCGCCACTAGCGCCCGCCTCGATTTCCCCGGATCTTCTATTTAGTATCTGACCCACACAGCGGCCACGAAGTTCACCAAAGAAAAGTATCTCATCAAATAATTGACTTCAATTTGCGATTTTACCGGGTGGATACAGAACCTGAAGACAGGATGAGTTACTCTGCGCCTAGTATTTGCTCAATCAAGAGGTATTTATAAGCCTGCTAGATCAACCGATGAGCGGATGAACTGCAGTAGCTTTCATCATTGTCATTCTTTCTTTCGTTCATATGATCTTCATAGCTAACTCGTCTTAAGTAACACTTATTCTATTACCACAGCGCTGCAGATGTCTAAATCGTAAAGCGTTACCAAAGCTCGTGTATCTCTGCAGAATCACAGCTTGACACAAAAGAAAAAGCCAAATCTAGATTCAAGATGCTCTAGTAGCCCGGTTGCTCCCCTACCAACTGGTTGGTGTCAAGAAAACTGTTGAAAGAGCATTGCCTCCTCACAGGCCCGTCAAAGTAAAGATTCGGCAAAGCAAACAAGTATGAAAGATATGAAGATGGTCTCCAGCCCGATCTAGAGAACCCAGTCAATCCCACTCGGATTGGCCTAAGCATCTTTCTTGATATTTGTTCAATTTCAAAAGTATGGCTACAAGGAGGGGAGAATTCAGTGAAGGCGGAAAATATTCTGCCTCTTTCTGGACTGGCGAAGCTTCAAACCTGCCGGGAGTTGCGGGAAAATACGATGTGAGCATAATGGGCTTACGTACAGGACAGCTCCACGACTTGCCTCCTACCACAATCTAATCGTCAACGAACAGCATCATCCATTCCACAGAGACATCTCTTCCGCCATGGAACTACTTTCCCTTTCGACCGAGCTTATTAGCCGTATTGTTGAAGAGACGATGCCAGACGGGTTCGAAGGCTTCGTTTTGTCGTGCAAAGCGATTTATCAGGTAAGGAAGAAATAATTCGATGAACACAATACATTGAGAGAACCATACAGATATCTTCGGTATATGGAGTCGAATCCCCATTTTGAACGCAGCGTGAACCATCTTCGGAATCATATGACAAATTCTCCTCGATTCAGAGCTTTGCTCGAGGAATCCGACTATCCGCGAGATGCAGGTGCAAATATTTCGAAGCTCGTTCACCATTTAATGAAGCAATATGTACCCAGCGACGCCATCATACTCTCGCCACCACGATCTTGCTGACTTTATTACCGAATGTTACCCAACTTTCGCTTCCTATCTTGTGCGAGAAGTGGAACATATTTTGTGAAACCTCATCCTTGATTGGTGTGATATGAGAACGGTTGGAAGCTTCCTACATTCGGTCCTCCATTCTTATCTATTCAATCGATGAGGCGATTATGTGCTGGCAGCACTAAAGCAATAGACGATGGACATACAGGCTACAGCCGCCGCATTCCTTGAACCCAAATACAAGATTTTCGGAAGCGGCCTTGAGGTAGTGGGAACTAGTTGGAGCTGTTATAGATGGCAAGTAAGTGAGAAATCTTTTTTCGAGGATGCCACGACTAAGAGCTGCCATGAGAGGACTTTGTCATCGATACAGGGAGCAGCCTTGACGATGGCGTTTATGATTACAGATTTCATGTGTTTTTCGCGTCCCTCAGACTGCTGGTTTGTCTACGAGATGATGACTGCATTTATGTTAGTATTTGTTGGCTAGCTTCTAAATGCATTTCAGAAGTGTACAATACTTTTCGAGATTTTCGGCTATTGCGTAATTTCCAAGGGCCAAGGTGCCAGATCGTGTCCTGCTCTACTTATTGCGGTTTATATAGATATTTCACTACGATGCACGTGTTGATGAGTGGTCAAGTGACTGCCCAAAGGACTTGAGAACTCTTCCAGATTCTCTATTTTCCTAGTACTGCCTGTCATGGTCCGCCTCGTCCATTGGAATTCCCTTGTACTCGTTTATCTCCACTTCCCTCGCTCCTTCATCATCCTTGAGCAACTGATCCACCGTAGCCGCCATTGAACCCTGCCTTCAATATCGAGACCAAGTGGTACAGCTCCGCAAGCACAGCTTCAACCTAGTGCTTTGTAGCTTCACACTCAACGCCTCTCTTAGTGATGGTAGAAGCACATTGGTAAAGCTCCGCACGAGCTTCCATATCTACAGCGAGTCAGCACTGAACACAGAGAGAGACAGTTTCCATGGGCTTACCAATGACTGGGATAGCAGCCGCACTTGTCACTGTGAGGAGAGCCACGAAGGCGAGGAATGTTTTGATTTGCATCTTGAAATATTAAGATCCGAAGAATTATTTGGGAATGTTGTGATTGTCTAGTTGAACTTGAAATTTTAAAGGAGACTATTGCTCCTTTTATACGTTGGGGACAGCTGTTTCGGACCCGAAGTTAAGTCTCGTCGCTCCCATGATCATCATGTTTACCTTCCCCATTTTTCATTGGAAGCACCTTGCAGCCGATACAATAAACAGTATGAGTAGTCATTTTCGATGTATTTGTTATACTGAGGCCAGTTCGTTGTCCATATTCAACGAAGTAACCTTCCTAATTCATCCTGTAACTGCAGCTAGGAAAAATCAAGACAATTGTCAGTGACATGATAAGCGTCTTGGCTGCATCTCTTTCACGTACACTGAAAGTGTTTTAATGGTGGATAAAACTTGTTTACTAATGTACGTGGAGTGTCTCTGCAAATCCTCAGAGAAATGCAGCTATTCACATCAGTTGGGCAGGACTTTAAGAGAAGTGGGGTTAGTGTATTGCGCGAGAATGACAGCTGCGCCGCAGCAGATCGTCAAGTCACTGTTGATGACAAGTCATTATCGATGCTTTAGGAAGGTGTGAGCTGGGTAGTCTATCTTATCTCATTGTGGGGATTAAAGGTGTAAAAAGAATCACCGAATCAAGCAAAGCCAACATCATCTGCCGTACAATTATACTAGAGCTTTCGATGCTTTTGCACTTTGCTTCATGTCCCTCTGAGCAGACAACACTCTCGCTCTTCGAATCACCACAATGCCTTTTCCGCTTCCCAAATTTATTTCGGGAAGTCAAGAGTACCTCGAAGTAGAAAAAGGGGACGATGAAGGCTCAGAGCAAGCATTTTCTAGGCCTTCGTCCAAAGAATATACGTCATATCGCCGCCAGTACTTGATCTCTCTCCTGTTCAATATATTTCTTTCTGCTGCACTCATATTATCTTTGATCAATAAGATCTCGAATTCGAGGAGCAGTAAAATCGATAAGGACCTAATTCGTGCCACATCTTCTGCCTGTAAGTCAAACTTTTCATCTCTCAGCCATATATCTCTACTGACATGACGCAGCACCGCTACTGGACCAAGTTCCACTCTCACTCTCTTTAAAAACCGTCAACGGCTCTTTTATGTCTGAAACCAACCCACGAGACATCTTCCGTGACTTGCCTTCTCCCGAAGTCGACAAAGCCTGGCATCCTCTTGCAAAGCCAACATGGATTACCATTACTGCAGACGAGGCTATCTTACTTGGTAAAGACCCTTCAGTTCTAGTCCGGGCTCCTCAAGATTGGGGCTACGGTGATAATCGCTTCATTGCGATGCTTGACTTAAATCACCAACTACACTGCGTCGACCAATTGCGGCGCGCGGCGTTCCGGGAAGATTACCCGGTCAATATTGATGGTTCAAGGGGTGACTTTATAAAAGAACACTGGATGCACTGTGTGCATATCTTGGAGCAAAATGTAATGTGTACGGGGAGTACGGAGATTATTACGTATAACTGGAGGGAGACGCAACATTTTCCTGTGCCGGATTTTGACGTGGGCAAGATGTGTAAGAATAGTGACGCTATATTGGACTTCCAAGATAGACAGAAGATTGTAGATATGGATAGGAAGAGGGACGAGATGGTCAGACCGGAGGATGCGGTCGTGTTGCCGCTGCCGCCGAGATTGAAGGCTTTTTTGGAGGCGCATGATGATTGATGGTGAGCAAGTATAATATTCCCTGGTGGCTACTTGTATCTTGAAATCTCATCGTTATTCAAAGAAACCAAAGGATCCAAGGTGTTCCAGTACCTCTGTTAAATATCCTTCCAAAGCGCCAAAGCCGGTGACATCAACCTTGCCGTTTCCAATTAACCATTCATTCTTTGTTGGGCAATGCCACCAAACCCGGCTCGCATCTCACATAGGTCACGGGCTAATCAACGTAAGTCTTTTCCTCAATCATACGAAGCTTGCCTAATCTCCAGACTCTGGTACCAGAATGTAGATCCAGTGGGAAATATCACAATATCACGAGCTCTCACCGAAAGCCTCTGTTACCGTCATGTTCCCCAGTTCCTATCATCACAACGGACTCCACTCCAGTTGAACGAAAACACACTCCCAGAGTCCCAGTCAATTCCATGGCGCCTTTCTGTGAAATACAGAGAATCGCTTGTCCCACCCACCGCACGTTGGCAAATCGATCTTTAATACTGTACAATGTGACACGTTGTGTCTTGTAGCCGGTTTGTGAGACCAACCGGGGACACGAATCAACGTGGCAGTATCACCAGTACCACAAACACATGTCGCCAAGGACGTGGACCTCGCTCCGAATTGTAAGCTAGGACTCTGCGCGGTGATCATGAAAGGAATGGTACGCCATCCTCCTAGCCTGAGCCCAGCAACATAGACTCCGTTCCCAGCTGTCGGTGCCGACTTGCTACTACCCTGTACTTCACGATCGGTCTCACTTGAACCGACCTAGTAACCGTGATTCTTCCCTATGACCACCCAGCCACCTCACCCCTTTGGCGTGCACCGAGGCCGCCGTTTTCAAGTGCCTCTTCAGAATCAACACGTTTTCCAGATACATACACGCATTTTCTCCGAAAGCATGATGGGAACCGTTTCATGGTAATCGTCTCCATAAATCTCTGATAGGAAAAAGCCTCGCTGCACTCACAGCCATGTAAACCGTAATGTCGGCTGTGATACTACGCGTGGCTCCTAGGGGTAGGAAATCTGCCTAATATATCCCAGGTATATACGAAGGATGAAACAGAAAGCTGTTCTGCGGGAGTATATCTGCTAGTTCTTCTACTAAATCTTCTCAGGGTCATCAAACTGACGACCTATTTCTTCCTGTTAGGAAAGGGAGCATGCTCAGCGTTGATCTGTGTCCGTCCTGTAGCATAGATACTACTAGTCGAGCTTCTCAAGGTGAAAGGTGGGTTAGATGAAGAGTGGCGGGCGGGGCTTGAGTTCGCTATCAGGCATAGGGACTGTCAAACCGGACGAGCTTCGTCGGGCAAGCTCTTGTATTTTACGAAGTTTTAGACTCTTTTATCCTGCGTTTTTCCTTTGCTGCAAGCAATCGCCTGACCATGTGTACTAACACTTTTCATTGAAATACACAACGCTCAAGATATAAGAACGTAATCGTCGATATTACTCATTGGGTATTAAAAGACAAGAAACGGATACATACAACGTTATACAGTGTTTGTTCCTCTCCGTTATACTCCAGGTCGAATGAATACTTGTAGCTACATCCAAATCCAGTCACGAACCCCAGACTCCAAAGCTCCAGTAAATGGCCGGTCGTAAGTGACCCTCCATGTATGCTCAAAAGATGGGTCCTGAAACATGCGCGTCTCCTATAAATTGCCTGATTTCGCCCCTGCTTTATCTTGTGCCGGCGTGTTTTATGCTCGAAGGTAGGTGGTCGGTCAGACTCCCATTGAAGGAGTGCGACCTTCACTGAGGCAACACTCTCTTCTCCTGAGCCACATCCTTCTCCTCAAAAACATACGCCTCCAATCTTTGCGTCAATCGGGCACAAAACGGATCAACATGCTTCGTCCACATATTCGCCACGGCATACACAACCACGAACCAAATGGGCAACCAAAAATACCATCTTAGCCTTCCACATGGCTTGAAATTCGGCGCAGGGGCTCTCGATCCATCCTCCCTCACAATTTCTCCTGGTGTGCTAAAACCATATAACATCCAAACTAAAATCCATCTCAAAAGTGACCCATGCAACAAGTACACCGCAAACGAGTTCTTCCCGAACCACAGAAGGTATTTATTCGACATAACGGTTTTCACGGGGTTCGAGAAGTGGATACCGAGGGCGATGAATTCAAGACCGAGACCGGAGTAGAAACGGGGGGTCTCTGGGTCGTGGGGGAAAATCCATTTGGACAGCTCGAGCATGGAGTTTGACCAAGGCATCCATTCCGGCTTGTGTTCGGGGTAGGAGGCTAGGAGGAGGCCGATGAGGATTAAAACGGGAGCGAGAAAGTGCCCCGGCCATTTATGGGAGTTGACCCAGCTTACGTGCGGTGGGTGTTGGGATAAATCGCAGAGGAAGGTTCCGAAGAAGAATTGCATTCCAAATGCGGCTGTTTCAGTCAGCGTCGAAGACATAAAAGGCGGAATACACAGGATGAGAGGGGGAAGGTACAGTCATTGCTGATGTAGTAATAAGTGAACAGGCCCATTGACACCATCATCCGATATCGAGGTTTCATATATGCCGTTGCAAAAAGCATCACATAGACCAGGAAAGCACCTTTGAGCAGACGCATCAATGTCCATTGGTTGTTGTCATATACGTTCCATTCGCGCGTCCATGTCGTGATAATATTGAGGATCAACATCTTCACCGCATGCCCAATGTACGGCGTGATGTTGGGAGATGTGTAGTTCAGCCACCACCCTTCCACCCTATTCGCAACTTCGAAGATGCCAAACTGGCAGAGAAACCATATCAAAGTTGTGGCTATTGTAGTGGGGAGAAAAAGCCTAGGTATCCTTCGAAACGCGCTCTTCGCAATTCCGGTGAATGCAGCATCATGATTTCCGGCTGCAAATTGTCTGATGGGTTTCAAGGCACACACGTATCCTGTAACGAGCGAGAAGATCGATACGCCGATTCGGCCTTGCACCAGGATGCGAACTATAGGGTATTGAAGGAATCTCGGGGACGCATGCTCCGCAGATGTCGGCTTGAAGAGGTCTTCGTCGAAAGCGCGAGCGAGATGAGTAAAGACAACGAGGAGAGATGCGATGCCTCGGAGGCCCTGCGACCAGTGGTGTCAGTTGGGCTGTGTCGCGTACAGAAATGGGGAGGAGCGATTGGGGGATATCTCAGGGGAAATGCCCGGGAGCACCTACATCTACCCATTTCACGTTCTCCTGCCTGATGCTCATTCTGCCTTCGCCAATCTATACTCTGAGGCTGTCAACATCCAATGAAGGAGCTGAAAAAAAATGATCGTGCTTGATGGTGAGGGCTATACAATCCGGGAGGGGAGAACGTCGGCCGTGAAATCGTGAGAATTGTTTGCAGCTCGTCAAAAAAGCAAAGAAAAGCGTCAGAGAGAAATGAAGGATTTAAATAAGATATATCTAGAATATATAAAAGACAGTGGGATCGTGGGCGATATTTGAGATCAAGCGTACATCAGAGGAAGAGGACACCGCAACGTGAACTCTTGTTGAAGTGAACGACAAATTACGTATGGAACGGTGGTACGGGTACGGGGGGGGGGGGAAGGGGCTCCAAGGCGTTTTAATGTAGCACAGGCTAGAAAATAGGACAGATTTGAAAGAGTGGGGTTGCGTGGCCTTGGTTCTCTTATGGAGCCAAGCAGTTGTGGGAAATCTAAATGGGACTGGTGGGTGCAACTCACACACTACACAGTCCGGGCTTGAGTAGCAGCCGCATCTTACGGAGTACTCTTACTACTGGTACAAGTACTTACTAGTATCAAGAGAAAGGGGGGGGAGCCGGCTTCCTCGATGGAGGTTACGCCGCCGCCCGAGACGGTATGGAGCAGCAGTGTATATTGTATTTACTGCTGTACAGTACGGTTCAGACTGCACCCGTGTTCGCATGGGCTGCTTGACGCTTTGAAGACAGCGGTAAAAATAGATATTCGCTCTTAATCAGATCCAAACCTGGTGAACGTAGCTGATCCATATGTAAGCACTTTGAGAGGCTCTTGTGCCTTGAGTCATGAGGCTGGACTGCTTGGTGTTTTTGCGCAAGAGCAGCTTTGCTCGTTCTAATTCGTGTAGATTTACGATCTTCGTACAATACCTGCGCACTCGCTGGGGCAGCGGGGCACTTTCCCAGCGGATTCTCGTGTTTTTTGACGTTGTGCAGGTCGCTTGGTCTTGGTTTCGGTGCGTGATTGGCATTGAGTCCAAGGTTAAAGTCGTGGCGTATCGCGCTATCTCACCAAGCTTGCCCGGAGTTGAACATCCATCAGGGAAAAATCATGGAACTGACCTTATTCCTCCCACCCCCCGCCATTCTCTCGTTCTTCTACAGTATATACCGACACTCAAACTCGATGGAACCGCAGCTGATGAATCTGTTTTGCGTCCTTCATCTTTTCCCGGCTTCAACTTTGCGAGAAAGCGCTTTTGCCACTCGAAAATCTCTTTATTCCCCCTGCAACAACCCCCCCCCCCCCCAACTCCCCCCCTATTTTTTTTATGATCCAGCAAAGGCCAATGGGAAGCCATCGTTTGTCTCTAAACGACGGACCAAAACACCACTAATGCTGGTTGTCAAGCCACCGGCAATGATCCAGTTAAATGGAATGGTGGGAATGGTGGGAATGGTGGGACTACGGAGGGTTACTTATCAACCCTCGGTGCCGACAACCGGGAGGGTTTTCGTCAAGTCGCGATCTGCTCTGAGAATCTCATCTTCTCCACGAAGGTTGTAGCAAGTCCGTAAAAACCCTATCTTCGCCAAGACTTTGCGGAAATGGACATCGAATTCAGACTGTGGTGAGTGATCTTAGGTGGAGACGGTAAATGCACGATAACGATCGGATATCACAAAAAGAAAGGTGTGGCTTTTGTGCCAACCTCCTGGCCCACGGCAACAAAGTGTTCTTATGAGCAGCTGTATCAACAGGGTCGAGTTCCACTTCCTGAAGTCCGCCGAGAGCTGGACGCCTTTGACCCTCCATGAGGTGACTCCAGTGGCGCACACGTTCCTGAAGCCAACGGATCCATCCTTCCAAGACGAAAATACACAAAGCCGGTCCCGATGCAAAGCCAGCAGCCTTAGTAGCGAATCACGTGGACGATACACGCGATCTAACTGTAAATAGCTGCTTCTCTACGTCCGAATACCGCCGGACTAGAACCCAAGAAAAGAAGAGGATACAAAGCAATCTCTGTAACGAACACGCGTTGTCATCTTTACATTACGAATGGTTGCCATGATATTAGCCTCAGAAGAGGGCAATCAACAGAAGATCGTTTGATTTTCAGGGGGCGACTGTGCCAAGCTTTTGCTCCTGAAACTTCCAAGTATGGGGGCTTGAGGGGCTATCGTATCACGTGATGCTCGAAACGCTCAAGGGAGGTTGATCTGTTGCAAGAAACCCTTGTTGTGGGGAGATTACAAGGCTTGAGCGTGCTGGAGTGTCTAGTGATGCTTCATGACTTCATTTATCAGTCCGAGCCTCGGTGTGGGGATCTACGGAACCCGTCTTTCAAAGGCCTGCGTTGCACGAAGTTCGGCATCGGCAGAGAAGATGCTGCAGTCATGGCGACGGTGTCCGAGAATCATGAGACTCATATCATATGCGTTGTAGAGCCCGTGACTAGAAGCTTGCAATCGAGCGATCCCGAGAGGCGATGGAGAGAGTGGTTGTATGTAGTATTGCCATAGAGCTTGTCTCAACCTCTCCCCATCTGCTCTGCTCAACGAAGTTACCGATGATACATGATACTGTACCGCACAATCACTTTACCATTCTCATCTCATATGCTAGAATCAACGTGTATACAGTGATGGAGTAAGGCCTCGGAGCAGAGGATACCTAGATACATTGTAACAACGCAAGTCACAAAGCTGCGATGACAAATGGAAGAGAGGCTGAATCTCATCCTATAATTGCCGAAGGACTTGTCGATGAAGACATTGCCATCATCAAGGAAATACATATCCCGTCGCAATTCTAAGGGAAGGTCCTGATATTTGTAGGGGGAGAGGTTTCTTTCTAGGTATCAAATGAGTTCAATAGCGGGTTCGAGATATGGGACGGAACTCGATCCCTTGCATCAGGATTCTTGTCATAAGACGTTTGTTTAGTGATCAAAGTTGTAGGCAAACCTGGCAATGGAAACATATGAAAGTTGCTCCCAGTTGCTGTGCAGAAGTTGCCAGTGGATTATGGCTGACTGTGTATTCGTGCTGCTTGAGCTCGAGGGAGATTTCAAGGGTTTGAACCGTGCGGCGGTGTCGTTTCTTGGATCCAGCGATCGTACTTTGCCAATACGTGAAATGGCCGTAGCTAAGACGAAGGCGCAAGGTTAGTTCGTGTTCGTGTTCGACTGCAGCAGGCCAGTCAATTATACAGAGTCCTGAACCATTAGACATCTGAAGACGTTATGAGGTGGACTATCATGACATTATTATGACAACTTTACATGGTCAATGAAGGCAAGCTCTTCATTGCGGAGTGTGAGTGGGGATAACCCATCTGAAGACGCAGGATAAATGCCCAGGCGTTGGCATCTGCGATTTATGCAACAAAATCGTCCTCGGCATGCTTGAAATGACTGATTTCCATAGATTTCTAAAGCAGCTCGCTCAAGCGGCAAAGAATGAAAATTCGGAAGTGATTAAAGAGGCGATTTCCTCATGCTCGTTGTTGCTGCATAATCGACCTTTTTTGTATTCAAGAAGCTTTCAGTTTCGAAGGCATACAGAGCAGACATAACTTCACCAAGTCTTTTTATCTGGGTACGAAAGTTATTCGAAAATCCTGCATTCCGATTCATATGTCCAGCGGGCGAAATATCTAAGCTTTATGGTCCTGAAAATCTCGGCATGTGCAGCGACAAGAACTGCCAAGTGCTATGTATGCATAAACAAACTATCGGAATACCCTAAATTGCCTAAGTCATGGGAAGATGAAGTATGTAGCATAATTTCCACGATCTAAGCATTTTGTGACGTGGGGTCTGCTGGCCCGGGAGATTGGTGATTCAAATATTTTGCTGACATAGGGTATCAAGGCTTGACAGTTGAAGGAGGAACGAAGTCTTAGTCAATCGGTATCTTTAACATGCACGTTGGTAACATAAAACTTCCCAAATATCCAAACTCCTCATCTCAGTAAATGCTAAAGGAAATCCCAATAAAACCGACAGAGAAGCCATTTGGATATACTAATTTTGGGTTCCCATCAAGATATCAACCTCATCCTCCTCTTCCAAGAATCCCATACCGCTGTCATATCGCCTTCTCTTCTTCCCACTCGACCTCCTCGCCAAGCCACCGTCAAGGAATCTGCCTCTCCGCACAACGGCCTGTGGCTCTGGGCCTCCAACAGAAGGTGGCGCACTGCCTTCTCTTCTGGATCTCTGAACAGCCACATCGCCATCGATACATCCCACTCCAGTTTCCAAAACACTCAGTTGCTCGCGTATCGCTTCGAAGACCAGGTGGCCCCGCGTCTTCTCGCCTTCAATCTGCGCCTCGAGGCCTTTGTTTTCATTACGCAGTAAGACGATCGTGGAGTGGGCCATCTTCAAGGCTTCATTGACACGTTCAATCTCTCTTCGCAATTCCGAAACTCGGGCATCGCGAAGAGCTAACGCATCTCCGTGTGACTTCGAAGCGGATTTTAGGCGCTCAAGCATCGAGTCCTTTTCAGCCATTGTAGCATCCGTTGAAGATTGGAGATTGGCCATTTCCTCTTGAACCTTAGCGGCAGCCATTAGAGCGGCGTTAAATCTTTGCTCGAGTTGAACAGCTATGAGTTCTTTTCCTTCGGCGGAGGCCCTAGTTGTGTCGTGCTTTAAGATTTCATCTTGTAGCTTGTCTTCGACCTCGTTCACTTGATCTCTTAGGACGGCCTCCAGCTTACTGCTTTGCATCTCAACACTTTCAATGAGGGTTTCCAAGCCTTTGACCTCTGCACGGTATCCATCTAGTGCTCTTTGCAGTCTCTCATTGCTGACTTCCTTCTCATCAATTTCCGTCCGCAAATCCTGAACAACTGTGTTGGCAAGATAGAGTTCTCTCTGGATGTCATGCTGTGCATCGACCCGAGTATTCAGTTGCTGGCGAAGCAATAATTCTTGGTCGTGATACTGGTCAATGCTGTCGTCTTGATCCTTGACTTTCTTAACCAGAACTCGAACGCGAGAAACGAGCATATCTAGTAGTTTGTCGTTCTCGAAACCTTCGACCACCTCGCCTGGCATGGCATATTCGAGCTCAAGTCTGGCTTTTCGAAATTGTGCAGCGATAGTCTCGAGTGTTTCCTCGGGCCCCGAGGTAGAGAAACCTAAGCTAGCGATTTCTGTTGAGAGCGCGGAGAATGCATTCTCTTTTTCTAGAGCTAGTGACTGTGAGAGTGCAAGCTGGGTCAAGATAGAGTCGAGTGCAGAGTCTACGGCTGAATATTCGTCTGTTTCATCGACATAAACATAGTCTGATAGCTTGCCAGCGAGACGGGTGTGGTTATCCTCGTTTAAAGCAATTGCCGAATTGAGTTTTGACAACTCCAATTGTAGAGCCTCGAGCTGACTTTTGAGCGCATCCTTCTCCGTGTCTGGAATTGGGAGCAACGCTTGAATACCCGCGTCCACACACGAAGTCAATTTGCTTGGTGTATTTGGCATTGTCGATGGTGGAGACGGGAAAGAGGTCTTCAGTCGACTGGGGGTTGTCATCAACTCGTCATTCATCATACTGAAGTCCTGGCTGTAGTTCGTAGTTATCATATCGTTGTCGTCATCAAAGTTGAAGGGATCTCTGGCGGCCAATGTCCAATTTGGATCATCTCCAGAATCAACCTCCTTCCGCACCAGCTCCGCTTTCAACTCCACAATCTGCTGCTCGAGTTCCTGAACCATTGTACTAAGTGTCGTATCTGTGTTGGCGGGTGCGCCAGATTCCTCCTCGATCTGACTCGCAATATCTTGATCGTCCCTCAAGTTCTGCACTTCCAGGTCCTTTGCAGCCAGCTGTTCCGTCAATCTCTCAATCTCCGACTTTCTGGCTCTTGCCTCATGGCGTTTGTATCCCTCTATTGTATTTATTTCCTCGCTCAACCTATTCCTCCTCAGCCTCCGCTTGACTCTACCATCTAGTATCTGCCTCAACGGCTCAAATTGCAACGTCCCTGATATTGGTGCATCGTATTCAGTACGATTCAACAACTTCGCAGGTGTAGAATGACGACGCTTGGAGTTAGGAGTAGATAGAGAGGTTCGGCGGATGAAGGGGGTGAGGCCTGAAGACGCAGATTCGGATTCGGCGATAAATCCTGGGTCAAACCGGACGCGTTTCTTGGCCCGTTTGGGTGTTGCGGGGGGTGTCGATATTCCATGAGGTCCTGAGACTGCAGTTCGGGAATTGGATCGTGACTGGGTATTTGGCAGAGCGCTGTTGCGTCTCTTCCGTCGCACTGCTATCGGTTGTTCATCGTCTGGAATATTATTAGGGGAGGGGTTGTCCAAAATATCCGCCATTTTGATATGTCTGGAGGGGTAAATTGTAAGAAATTCGAAATCAGTTCCACACAAGAAAGTCGAGTATGTCAATAAACTATATGCTGCAGGATCCGGTACTTGTAGACTATGGCGAAGGAGGGATATGAGAAGCAGCACAGTTGCTTTTGAGGTCGGAAGAGCGACCAGGTTCATTGTTTACATCGGTAGAAAACACAATGCCCGATTTAGTTTAGATCTCTTCGCTTAGCCGCAACTCCCCAACTTCACGCGAAATGGTTGGTGAGAGATCAACAACATAAAAAGCACGCGCTTCCTATGACTGGCGCGTTTGGTCTTAGTAAGGCCGAACATGGTACAAACCACAGTTGACATGTTGAATATCGTCAAAGACGGGTCTCCACCCGTGCGATTCGTCGTCCTATAATTTCTGGTGGACATACACTTAGCGGATTTTTCAGTGAAAGACTTGCAGCAGAAGCATTGTTAGGGCGAGTTTAGGAGCTGGGTCCTCGGTCGCTGCCGACATGCCGCTATGAGTTGATTGTGATAAATGTCGCTATCCTTTGGTCATTTGTCAGGAGCTTGTGATTAGATTTTCGCACAGATTTGGAGCTCAAGTCGTACTTTTTACGTTCCATAGTCCTTTTCGGCTCGTTCTTCCGCGAGATGCGCTAGAAACACTGAATTTATGATTGAAGCATCAGAAGCATCAGATTTACGAAGTAATACTTTAATACTTGTCCAATCCAATAGTGAGTGACAATGCTCGTGCCGCAGACCTGGCAACATGGACTGGGCTCATCATGCTGATGTCCTTTTCCTGAACGTATCCCGCTTTCTCTCCGAGAAAAGAATAACTCGCAGCTTCTATGCGTCGAAAGGTCTTGGAATTAGTCACATACCATATTGAGTGCGCTCAGTGTTGTCAAACCTCGGGAATACAGCTCACCCCATGAAAGACTTTCTACCATTCAAAGTGGTGGCTGGCTTCAGTGGGAAAGCCTTTACCACTTATCTCGGGTCAAAATACACCAATGTTAGAATACCTGCGCTCAAGGCTCTTTATGACTTCCAGTTTGAAGACAGAAACAAATTGAATTTGGTATCGAGATAGACATCGCCATCGAGCGAAAGGACTTGTTGGTTGGAGGTCGGAAGCTGAGAGATACGGAAGATCTTGCAGCCCTCATTGATTGTGATCTGAAGAGAGAGGTGAATGGTATGGTACATTATTTCGGAAACAATGATCGAACGGATGAGACCCGGGGATTGGAGGAGTCAGCTTTGAGCATCCTCATGGGTCTCTCTGAAAGAGTATCATAATAGAGGTGGAAAACGGGGTTCCAAAAAATTCAAAATATATACCTTTTGCACTCGCTGACTGCTAGAAGATGTTCTGCAAAGCTTCTCCGAACTCTTCTCGATCATACTAAGAAGGCAATGGGATTTTCTGTTGAAACTTGCTTTGTATGATTGAATCTGAGCTTTCCATCCGTAATTTGGGAACGGCTAGGTAAACTAGGGGGTCACGATTAGGCGCTTCATGCTAGTCTCTATCCAATCCCTCCTTTCCTTTTCGTTACGGTCCCAATCGCCAAAAACGGAAATAATAGTTCCCAGATCCAGAAAAACTTGGATACAGGTAAAATTCGCGACGTTCTGCAAAAAGAACGGAATTTAAAAAGGGTGATTTCCCAGAAATTTTATTCTCTTTTCATTTCGAACTCTTTCATTCTTCTCAAAACTCCAACCTCGAGCGTAATCGTCAGCCCACAACCCCGCAATTCGTATTCAAACCGATAAAATGCAGTTCTTCAATATTCTCCTCATGTCTACCATGCTGGCTATCACAGCTTTTGCCGGCTTCCCAGCCTGCTCTCAGAAATGTTTCGCTCTGGACAAGATCGTATCCAGCGGCTGCCCTCCGACCGATAAAGATTGTCTCTGCAACAACGTCAAGTTCAAGAAAGATGCTAAGAAGTGTGTCCAGTCACGCTGCACCCTTCCCGACCAGCTGAGTATGATGCCCCCGAGTTCATGATGAAGCTAGAGGAGATTCTATTTCGTACTCGTTGGGAAAGAATTGCTGAGAAATAGAGATTCGAAGCTGATTTTCAAATAGAGACTCTTAAAGAATCAAAGAAGATGTGCCAAACTTCTTAAGAGATAAGTCTCTTCTTGAGATGTGGTTAAGATGAGATAGGGATCGAATTTTGTTGAAGAGGTGTTAAAGTGGAAGGTTTAAGGAGAGCGATCCACTGGCATCCTGGAGCAAAGAAATTTTTGCAATGATATATTGAACGCTTGCTACGGTTAAGGCAACGTAGAAATATTGCATTACGATATTATCACCCTACTTGCATCGTAAATCATGGCTCAAGATTCATAATACCTTGACATCGATAGAGCCGCTCTGCGATATGAAAGCAGCGGTAGAAGCCTCATTTCCCGTTCTCCAGCCATTATTCCACCTCTCTAATCCACGGCCGGTTACTTTCGTAGAGCCACTACGACTCTCCGCAGTAAGGAAGCCAGTCCACGCTTCCAAGACAAGATTGAGTGAGCCCGAAGTATTCTCATATGAAGAAATACCGACGGTATTCTCTGCGTACTTTACTTTGCCATTTATCGAACCCGAAGAGTTCTTGATCTTAAAGTCTTTCGCCGTAGTCGCTGTGGCCAAGGCTAATGAACCCGACGAGGACCCAGCAAATACACAAGGCGAGATGAGTGAGGAGCGTATGTTTGTGGGCCCACTGGAATTGGTGACCTTGAGGAACTTATCAATGTCCTGCACGGTAGAATCTTCAAAGGTAATAGAGCCACTTTTTGACGAAACTGTAAGACTGCGGGCGTCTACTCTTCCAACAACTATTGACGAAGATTGAGAGGTAATCACAACATCGTTGGCCCTCTCAACAGCTTGAATGAAGACGGGGAGGCTAAGGGTATTGATCTCTAGATCACCAATGTTGCGCGGCAATGAGATGACAACGTCGATTATGAGGCGTGGAGTTGTAAGATATGATAGAAGAGAAAGTCCACCAGTTGAGATGGAGATTTCATTATCTCGATGGTGGATGCGAATGTTATTCTTGTCTGCGGAGGATCAGTAAAGGTGACTGCATGAGACAAATAAGCATTACATGTTAGACTCAAAGCTCGTACATTAATCTCTACCACGATATTCTCAGAGTCCACAGAATCAGATGACTCGATTACGGTGGTACGAACAGATCCATCGAGCAGAGGAGAATAGCCATCGAAGTAGGAGAAGACCAGTCTTAGTCCGGCACCACCTGGGAGTGTCCACGCATCGTGAATGAGATCGTACTGAGCACGAAAGGAGTCTAGCAGAAACATTCTGAGAGAGGTTGTATCGCTATGTGTAGCAGCGAAAAGAAACTACGAAGGCTGGTCCAAATGGACCTGAAAAGATTGAGGTTCTCTCAAGATTAACGGATTCAATATTGGTGACGCACGGAGTGGAGCTAGCCAAAATACTTGTTGAGGATTATTCGGCCTCAGGCCACAGGACACATTATTGTAAGCCCTGCACTTGTGATGGAGAAAGAGTCTTGAGATAAAGACTGAAGACCTGAGCCTCAATCGGCCTTGAGCTTTTTAGCGTCTCTCGCCTGATTGGGTCACTTAAAAACTTCTAGACAATTTCATCACCAATCCCGCCTGGAATTACCCATAGCTAGGGACCAAGACTTGGACGGCAGACAATGAAACGCGGAATTCAAGCTCACTATTCATCGGATCAGTATTAGATTTGCTCGTTCAAATCATTCGTGACTAAGTATGGACTCCGCAAAGTCTGCCCGGAAGGAAGACGACTTCCGCCGACGCAAATCGCCCTCTTCAGATTCAGAAGAAGAGAGACGTCGCCGAAGACGCAGGAAGGCACGTGAAGCCGACGAAGGGAGTGGCAGAAGCTACGAGGAACCGAGTCACTCGAGAATGAGAGAGGAATGGCCTGAGAGTGGGAGAGAGAGACACGACGATAGAGATCGAAAACGACGGAGATCACGCAGCCCAGGATGCGAGTCCTCTCGAAGACGACACGACGACCGAGATTCTAAGTACCGCAGCAAGAGACATGGTTCTGAAGATCTGGTTGGCAGTCATAGATCGTCTCGAGAAGTTTCTGCTCAGGTCAGTCGGAAGGCAAAGGGCCCGTTACCATCACAAGAGGTCTCTTTCAAAACCAACCTCGATCCCTCCTCCGCTTTAGTTGTGGCAGATGAGCCAGTAGAGAAACAAAAACCAAACTTTGCACCCACTGGTCTGCTAGCAGCAGCATCGAACGCAGTCACACAGGCAGACGGTACAGAAATCGTCCTCAAGTACCACGAACCGGCCGAAGCACGAAAGCCACCAACAAAGGATGTGTGGAAGCTCTTTGTGTTTAAAGATGCAGATATTGTGGAAACGATTGAACTTGGTCTACGAAGTTGTTGGCTTGTGGGCAGAGAATTGGCTGTTGTGGACCTCCCAGCCGAACACCCAAGTGTTAGCAAGCAACATGCTGTCATACAATTCCGGTACATCGAGAAAAGGAATGAATTTGGTGATAAGCTGGGGAAGGTCAGGCCGTATCTCATTGATCTCGACTCTGCCAATGGCACACTACTCAACAAGGGTCAAATACAAGGGAGTCGGTATCTGGAGTTGAGAAACAAGGATATGATTCAGTTTGGACAGAGCACGAGAGAATATGTTTTGATGCTGTCGTCCTGAAAGTTGCTGACCGAAAAGAAATGATGACTTGATGGGATGCTCCGAAGTCTCCGCAGTATGGGGAGAAACTCCATTCGTCTGGTAGTCTGTAAGCTCCATCACCCGTTCAGAAGTTGGGCTACAAAATATCACACGGCCCCCTCTACAGACCATGAATTTGAACATCCGGGGACCGAGATGCAGGCTAAGTAGATTGCAAGTGTCATCTATAGCTTGGTGCCACGGCCTTGTCTCAATGTCACCAAATCAACGAGCCTCATACTTCAAATTATTGGCTTTAATTCCATCAGATCGAACAGAGTATGACATATATCGCCTCTCGATCAAGGGACTTTGTCCAAATTTTCCTCCAGAAGGCTGCGATATACGCACGACAGCCCTGCGCATTCCAGCTGTAGTCGCGGCGCCAATCCAGTCAGATCCCTGCAACAGCAACAGCAACAGGCAACGCAAATCCTTCACACTGAAACCGAACTTGACTAATAGACTGCCACCACCACCAGCTGACTGGCGACCATCAGTCAAACTCCCAGCTCTACTGGGCGTGGTGTGCGTCTCCTTCCATCACTACATGACAGTCTCGCTCTGTTCATGTGGCGCAGACCCAGCTTCATGAAGCTCCATGTGACTAACAGACGGCTGCGCGTGCCACAAGCAACACGGGGACGCATACCAAAGTCCTCGTTATGACAGGCAGCCAGACGTTTTTGTGCGCAGCACACAATCGACTGGATCTTATAATTTCCGACTCGCTGAAGACCGCCGTGTTGATGAAGCTGTACATATAATAAGAGGGTCCTTGATCAGAACCTCGAGTAAGAGTTACCAGAGGATATTCTGAGAATGGTAGGTTCCCCGCTGGTTCGGATGCAGGAACAAGGCTGACGATCGACGAATGCAGGGCTCTGCAATCAACCTCAACGACATAAAGCGATTCGAAGTTACCGAAGTCTATACACATCCGGATGCGAAAGTCGACGTAGTCCTCATACATGGCTTGAATGGCAATCCAAGGACAACATGGACAGCGAAGAACGGAGTCTTCTGGCCTATAGATCTTCTGCCAGTGACGCTGAAGTTCGCGAAGGCTCGTATACTGGTCTATGGATACAATGCGGACGTGTATACTTTTGGCAGTGGGAAGAGTGCCAGGTCAGTCTTGAAGAATCCCTTTATTGTTCGGTTTTTGATAAGTGTACAGCTCGGATATGATACACCAACATGCGCAAACTCTACTTTCGAATTTGGCACTCGAGAGGAAAAGCGTGGAAGTCTCCGATCACCCGATTATATTTGTTGTGCATAGCCTGGGGGGCATATTACTCAAGAGAGCACTCGAGCTATCCTACGATCTCACAAGCAAGAATGCAGACGACAACCGCTCGATCTATGTTTCCACATACGGTATAATTTTTCTTGGAACCCCACACAATGGATCAGATACAGCGAAATGGGGCTTGATATTGCAGGGAATGGTTAATGCTCTAGTCCCCAAGAAGGTCATGGAATCGGAGGTGCAATTGATCAAGACGCTGCAAAGGAACAACGAGACATTGCAGAACATCAACCTTCACTTCCTTGACATATACCAGCGTTTCAAGATTTGCATGGTTCATGAGCAAGAGAAGACGGATTTGAAAGGCACGAAGTTGCTTATTGTGTGAGTCTACCATTGGGTGATGGTATCGCATCAGCGCTGACTCGAATATCAGAGACCAAGATTCAGCTGGTCCTATGCTACCAGATGTTGTGTACTTTGGTATCGAAGCTACACATTCAAACATGTGCAAGTTTGAAAGCAAGAACTCGCCCGGCTACTTGAATGTCTCTACCACTATTAAAGCTTGGGTTCAAGAATGCCTGCCGACAATTCAAGCGAGGTGGAATATGGAACGTAAGACGAGGAGGCAGATCAGAGAGGCACAGGCTGCTGAGTTGCTGGATATCTATGTATGTTCTATAAAGTCTGTTTACAATGAACATCCCTGACTTTCCACAGCCGCCATCAGTATCCAATCCACAGACAAGTGAAAATACACCGGGTACGTTAGAACGGACTTCAGCTCCGCCTTGCCAACCAGGCCTCATTTAATATCCCCTAACGACGACTTTGAGACTGTTGAGGTGGAGGAAGCAGACTATGACATGGTTGATGGCAATCAAACTTCAGTTGTCCTTAGGCTAAGGGATGCTGTACAAAATTGCAGAGCACGTATCTCTTCAGTTCATAGGGAGGGTTGAATTTGCTGGAGTTCACCTTGTCTGCTTCAATATACTTTGGTCAGACTGGGCTGATGCGTTTTATGTAGATTTCTCAAATTCGAACAACAATTCAGTCATCCTTATCAAATCCACCGCAAGTATTGAACCTCAACCATCAGAAAACAGTGACGCCAAGGCTCCGCTCTTCATCAAACCATCTGGATTTCGTCCCAATTCCATTTTTGTTGGCAGAAAAGCAGAAATAGCGGAATTGCACAAACTACTTTTGGACTCCAAGAGACGGGCCCAAGGAACTTCAGCGGTCCTCATTCAGAGTATGCCGGGCGGAGGAAAAACTCATCTTGCTCGCCAATATGTGTATGACCACCAAGACGACTGGCCCGGCGGAGTATTCTGGCTTCGAGCCAAGAGTCGGACGGAGCTCGCAGCAGGCTTCTGGGATATTGCGAGAAAAGCAGCCTTGAAACCTGCGATGGAGGACGAGGACAAAAGTTGTCTCAAAGATCCAGAACAGTTTATCAAACTGGTCAGAAAATGGCTGAATCACCGACACGACTGGTTGATGGTGTTGGATGGAATCCATTTCGACGACACAGAAGGTTTCCGACAGTTCATCCCTGATAGCCCCAATACTGGACTCATATATACTTCAACCGAGAAGAGTGTGAGTGGAGATCACCATTGGATGAATCCTCAGATCATCAAGTTGCCTCTTCCTTCGGCCAGAGAAGCTCAACATCTATTGCTTCTTGAGCTCGATAAGAAAGAGCCTTTTCTAACGGATGACTTGAAATATTCGATGGAATTAGTCCAGTCAATGGGTCTTCTGCCGGTAGTTATACACGCAACGGCCCAGAGATTAAAGGCGACTGATGAGCCTTTGGGGAAATTCGCCAAGAGCTTTGCAGCGGAGCCAAAACTGAGAGGGCTTGGTACTTATATTGCTGTTGTGGAGCAGCTCCAGCTTTTGGGGGCGTATGAAGCGCTAAACCTTATCTATATTCTTTGTTTTTTTAGTCAATATGTCCCGGTGGAGATGATTTCCCTTGGTAGGCTTATTTCCAAATCGTTCATTAATTTCTTGCTGATCAGGATAGGTGTGAAGGTTCTCGACGTGCCTGTCCGAGCCAGCGAACCAGTGACGGGACGGACTCTGAACAATACCTTTAGAATCCTCAACATATTCGCTCTCATCGATCGTAATGACCATGAAATTTCAATGCAATCTTCGCAAAGCTCTAAAGGTAGCAAAGACATGCTTGCCGATACTGTTGACGTTCTCAAACTGCACAGTGTTGTTCAAGGCTTCTTTGCGGACACCTTATTGGCTGATGGCAGACTACCCATGTGGCTTGATCGTGCTGTACGAGTCTTTTGTTGTTCATATGATATGGCCAATGAGCGGATTACTCGGAAAACCAATGCCGGGCTGGTTGAGGATTATCGTTTGTACGAGATTCATGGCATCCGGCTTCAGAGTCACCTTTCGAAACACCATAGAAAAGCACCTGCGCTTGGTGAGGTAGCAGCTATGCTTGCTAGTCGTCTTGTACTTGTTAAGAACGAGATCGAACGACGCACTCCAGAATCATCTCAGTTCATTGCCAATGAACGACCGGATGCATTCCAAACGTCTATTTTCGACAGAACTAGTAGCTCTTCCGACACCGGTCCTGAAACTCCCTTCGATGATAAAGTTCATTCCAACGCCTCCACATGGGGATTTGGATATGACAAGATCACTCTCGAGTCTCCCATATCAACCATACACCGGGATGCTGATTTCAGTCGTCCATTGTTTCTTCCAAGAGATAAATTCCCCCCCTTACCCCTTCCTGACGACCCTGGCTATTACAGTGATCGGGAAGATATAGCCGTGACAGCACGACCATCTCAACGCACAATAGTCCGTCCTCTTGGAGCATCAATCAGCGCCGATGGTGAGTGGGGAACTGTTAAACCTCGAAAGACAAGGCCCAAGCCCGCACGACTTGAGCTCCGGAACCACCGGACAACCAGGGTCATGGCAAAACAGAGATATCATGACAGCGCTGGCGCATTTAGAGCCCTCAACAAATATGCCATTGACCCTCGAGTAAGCCAAGAAACGGCTCAAGGCTTTTTGGATAGTCCTCAGAATCAGTTCCGTGGAAGACTATCCGGTCATTCCAGTGCTGAGGTGTCGCTGGCACAAATCACGAAAAACAGCCCACCGCCACCTAGAGGGGGAGGCCTGATACGGAATAGGTCTTCCTCTGCGAGGGGAGCCGAAAGAAGGAGATTAACAACCATGACTCCATCTTACGCTGCGGCTGCCGCAGGTACGACGATAGATTCGGTACCTGGATATCTAGAGCCAGAGCAAGCAGTGACAGAGCCCAAAGAAAGCTCAAACGACTCTCATTCCAGTCTTTCGGTTCGTCCACCAAGCTCAGCAATGGCGGCACTGCAGAGGTTCCCGATTGAGGTTACTCAATCGCCTCCAACACCAGATTCGACCAATCCCAGACCACCGTATCCGCCTTCACCGGGGCCAGTATACCAGGTGTCGTATGCGGCGTCTGACTCTGCAACATATGACATATCCGAACAGTACAACCAGCAAAATCTCTCTCCCTGTCCGGAACCATTTCCTCCAAACACATATCCTCGAAAAGCAGGTCCCATTCCCTACGAGAGTGTCTCGCCCTCTTCCCGCAAATACAATCTTCCGCATGACTACCCAGCTTGGCATTCTCAAACTTACTCCGACATCCTGCCTCCACCCACAACGCAGCAGGTGCTACCTGATCTCTCGATATCATCGCCAAACATCCGATCATCAGACGGGCCATACTACCCTGGTCGACCAGAATACTCTAGCCCTTCCCATAACAATGGGTACACTTCCCAACCAATGTCCCGTGATGCTTCTGGGCAGTCTGTGCAATCAAATCACTCTGCGCACTCTGAAAATGCAGCATATCGAGGCCGACGACGCCCATCTTTGGCAGAGACCGAACCAATACTTCAGTTACCAATATTCAGTCCCGGAATTCCACCGACAAGTTATCAGGTCTATGAGCACATAAGAGAGGAGTACGATTTAAGGAAGGATCGTCATGTTGGGCAGATCAAGAAGTCACCACGACTAGGGTTTCTGAGACTCTCAGAAAATACGAGGTTGGATGAGTGGACGGATCTGAGCGGAGAGAAGTAGGCATTTCTATTCCTAGTTTTTGAGTTTACAAGAGCTTACTGCTGTATAGCCAACTCCCAAGACCAAGACCGTTGAACCCCACAGTGCCATCCTTTTCACCTTCACCATCCTCGTTTGCGAAGCACTCACCTGGCTTGCCATCAGCACCTGCAAATTCCATGTTCTCCCACTCCTCGAACGCATCGTCCACTGACCCATCACCTCAACAGCCTATCTCAAGGAATTACTCTCCACGTCCCCAACAACCCCATATATCCCCCCACTTGTCTAACTACTCCGCACAACCTCAGACCAACCCGCAAGCCGCACACTATCCACCTCAACCCTATCACCTACCACACACCTCTCCCACATTTTCGCACTACTCTCCGCCTCAACCACCATATGCAGCACCCCAGTCTTTTATTATGGAGGGGGAGCAGTCCCATGCTCCAGAGCTGGAACGCACAGCTTCTGGTGGTATCAAGATTGGTCAGCGCTTCATTGAGCTTGGGAGTTCTAGAGAGCCAATTGATTTTGATCTTGCGCGGGAGAGAGCTAATAGGGCTTGGTTGGAGAGGGATAGAAAATTAGAAGAGAGTTCTACTAGTGACAGGATCAAAGGGTTAGGCATTTGGGAATAAATCAAGTAAATATAAAAGAATTTATTAAATAGTGAGCTCTCTAGATATATTTAATAGAGGTCGACTATCATATCGACAAGGAAGAAATAGGCAAACCTGTCGAGATCCCATATGTGTATTTTATTCAAAAGGGTGTCTCATATGCCTCCCGGAACTGGTTTGCAAGATCAACACCTCCCATATTATGGTTATAATCATCAATAAAGACAGGTATCTGTAGTAATTTAGCATATTCATCAACAAACACGCGATGTACAATTTGTCCATTTGTTGATGTCTTTGCAGGACGCTTCCTAACCTTCTCCTGAAAGTCATCTGTCTTATTTATAGTATGAATAACACTTAAAGCAAGGACAATATTATTATCCTACCAGGCCAAGCAAAGGACAACTGAAGCAAGAAGGGTGTTCCACTCTAGGTCTTTAGAAAAACGTTTCTTTATATCTGCCAGTTCAGTAGGGAATTCTTTATGCGGTCGTGTTGTCCCAACTGCACCAAAGTTACAAGCCCGTAACTCAGAAAAGAGGGGTACCGAAGTGAAGTAACTGTCCATATATATTGTAAGATGCCGGCGGGGGAGAGAGCAAGGGTTCGTACGAGACAGCCAGTATTTGTAAGGGTTGGATATAATACTATCTCTTGTAGTCCTTTTTCCCGAGAACTCCAAATCCAATTATATATATATCCATGATCTGCGATTCCGTATATCTTATAACCTTGTTTAATTGGTTTTGATGGCATCTTGTATGTGTGAGAAGATCTAAGGATAATTAGTATTAAAATAAAAAGAAGGGGTTATACTTGCCTTCCAAAACACCGCACCATAAGCTCATCTATGCTTACTTCTGAAGAAGGAGAGTAATACCGCTGAGAAGAAGCTTGTATTACTGACGCAAGTGGTTCAAGCTTATACCACCACTTCTTATTTATTGGTAAAGAGTATCCTGCACATTGATCGCTTTCATGGCATGAGATATGGCAATAGCGCTTGATTTGATCATAGCGGCAAAGCGCCATATGATCCGCAATTGGGTGTAAAGGGCCTGTATTAAAGTCCGAATTCCAGTACATCCTAGTTTGCGGTTCCTCATGGACTCCCATATATACCGCTATTCCTAAAAAGACATATAACTTGTCCACTTGTAAATCTGACCATGCTCGGAGACTCTCCTGGCTTGTTTGTATCCTCTGGGCTTTAGCATAACGACTGGTGTTTTCTGTAATAGTCTGTATAATTTGGCGGGTAAAGAATAGGTTGAAGTAATCGAATGGGTGGGGTTTGAGAGGGAAGTCCTGGGGGAGTAGAGCCTTAGCCTCCTGCTTCGATTCTGGCTGAAACGGTTCGTATGATATATTAGAAAGTGGACCAAGAGTAAGGAGTATTTCTTCCAGGGTTTTGGACTTCGTAGGATGGGTAGGAGCTGATGGATTAGCCATTGTGTTGACGCGTTAATTAGGAATGTATTAGCTATTAGATGTGCGACGCGATTCCACTCAAATCATGTAGCTTACTAAGAGATCTATATGCAAATGTACATATTTATTATACTATAAAGTCGGGGCGGGACCCCCTGTGTGGACCTGTTTAGCAAGTAAGTCACAACACAAGCGTACAGGGGTTACATTGACGTACGGAGACGGAACATCCTCGCTTCGATCACATCTGATTAAAAACATGGTATCTTCAGAAGTCCCCCGCGTGGTTTGTAGACCAAGCAATACGCGCACGGAATATATACACTCCCAGACGGCTCCCACTGAAAACAATAGGTCGGCATTCGGGAAGGAAGGAGGCAGAAGGGGTTACAATGCTTTCTCACTTTGATTTTTCCCTTCTTGTACTTCTAGCAAACCTTTCCTCGCTTTACACCAACAAGTTTTTTCTCTTCTATACTTAGAGGGGCTCTCTTCTTGACCTTGTGTCCTTCGAGTTCGAATTTACCCATCCTTCCTTCGATACCCCCTAGTTTGGAGTCATTTGAAGGTAGACCTAGGTTCCCCATTCTAGTAGTGGCCAGATGTACAATTTTTGTGGGGGATCTGCTATTGTTCGCTTCCTCTGGAGCTGTCTTTCGCTTCCTCCCAAAATTGCCTGGAGATGAAATTTGAGAACCATTTCCTAGGAATTGGTTTAGCATCGCTGGATAATGAGAAATTATACCAGTCATATCGACAGGCTCACTCGTCGTAAGCGAGGAATGAAACGACCTATCGAGGCCTAGAAATGCATCCTCTGGATTGTATATACCTATGGGTGTGACTGTGTGTGAACCCCAAATGAGCTCCTTTAAATGAGTTCTGATAAAGATAACTAGGCGACCATCGGTCCTTCGACAACCTCATCTAGGCGAAAGGGCCCCAAGGAACAGAAAGAAGGAGACCTAAATCTCTTCAAGAAACCGTGAGTACAGTACCAGGCGACTGAAATTGTAAATGCTATAGACATCTGACTAGTAATCATAGGAAAATTATTCCCGCCAGCGACGTATTGATGGGAAACGGTATACAGTTTGAGAAATCTACCTCACAAGCAACTGAGCCTCAATATCAGAAGGCAATCGATGATGAAGACATAGGATCTACAGTACTAGACTCAGCAAGAGATTTATTAGAGAATAGTATTGATATCAAGATAAAGGATAGAACTGCTCTAGAACATTAGGTCAATACTCCTTATAGATACAGTGACCCATTTTAAGTTTAGGCCAAAGCGCCATAAAATCGCGTTTTTTCGTTCCTCCCTACCTTTTTGAATACAATAATATGCCTCTATAACATACTCCTTTATATAATATCGATGGTAATCGACGATATAGAGGTCTTAAACTCTCCCCTTATCAAAGGAGAGAGATTATCAGTATATGAAAGGCTAGTAAAACTCCTATAGAGATTTTAGAGGAAACGAGCCTCTTACGATCAGCTATATGCCATACTTTAATAACGATATAAGTATGTGACAAAGGGAAATCTTTACTATATAGTAGTACTCTAGTCAAGTACGATAGCCGATCTCGTCGTTATATGCTTTTGAACCTATAAAACCACCTAAAAATGACCTATGATCAACGTCGAACAGCGACTAGCCTCGAAATGAACAATTCTTATATCTACCTCCTTATGACCTCTAAAGGCCTCTACTACTAGTATATAAAGAAACGACCAGAGCTTATATCAGAAGTAGCTGCTCTCTGGCTATTATAGTATAAGTATAGAGCTTACTAGAAGACCAAAAGGTAGAGGAAATATATATAGAGTGATGAGTATTCTATAGAACAAGATAAAGAGGAGAGATCATATAGATATAGGGTTAGTCCTCTGATAAGTAGAAGCTAATATATGTCTAAACATATAAAAAGAGAAAGGATATAAGGGTTATAGTCTCTATAGCCTTTTAGAGAGACAGAGAGCATTTAGATCTCTTGATTTTAGAGCATGACTTTGAGTCTAAGAAATATAGGTATTCTACTAACTCCTACCTTACTATTCTTGAGGAATTAGTCCTTCCTAACTATATAGATGACCTTATATTTATATAAGATAATATATCAATCTATATAACTAGAAAAGTTATCAAATAGTTTAAAGAAATGAGAATTTAAGTTACTGATTAGCCTCCTTACTTATTAGACCTAAACCTAATCAAATATGCTTAGAAACGATTTAAAGATATAACTATAAAGATATTTCCTAAACTTTAGAAATCAAATAAGAAGTTAGAGGATAATAGAACTATATTAGAAGAGGCTTTAAAGGAAGCTTAGAGTATTATACCTATTATAGTAGGATAGGAAGACAGGGAGTTTGTCACATACTATAAGGGATTAACCCCTAGAGAGACTCGAGACTGGCCTAAGCTGGTCAGAGGTCAGCTGAGAGACCGCTTATAGTCTATCACCAGGACAATGGGTTGTTTATGACCTATAAGCACTTATATATTCAAGACTCTTGTATTATATTCTTAGTTCTTTAGTTTATTCTTAATCGTTTAATCTACGACCTGCCTCACCCTGAGTTATTAGAAGCAGTCCGTCATACTACAAGTATATCCAAAGTAAGCTCTTTATTTCTTGATATGTGAAAATGACAACTGAGTGTTATAGTAATGATATGTTCGTACACGGGTTTCTGTCTCAGTAATGAACAAGTTTTGCTCTTTCCCCGAAAGAGACATAAAAGACATCTGTAGCTTCATTATCAATCGGGTTGGAGGTTTCTCCATGAAGCTGCTATCTACTGACATTTGGGTGTGTTTTTATACCCCAGCTGGCTAGAAATATGACAAGGAACAGAGACTAAACCAATAATGTTAGAAAATGATGGTAGGATTTGTTACAAGAGAATACTAACAAGCGAGAAAATGTAACAATAGCCAGCTGGTAGCCCATTTGCATCTCTTATGATGAACAAAGCAGACATTATTGGTCCTCCAATGAACAGCGCAATTGTATCCAGTACGCTGACAAAGGTGAAGAAGCCGGCGTATAAATCTTGGCCAACAATGCCTACACCGAGAGACTGCAAAGCAGCCTCAAGTCCTTCGGCCAATCCACATATACCCATGCCTGTAACTATCAGTATGATGTCGCATTACCTCAGTTCTATGCAAGTGATGGTACGTACTAAAACACATCATGAGAAAGCTGTATGATTTCCATACCATCCCAAAACCAATGCCTCCTACCAAAACACTGAATCGGCAGACCCAAAGGTCTCTGGAGGGGCCTTGGGTGCCTCGCAAAGTCCAACGGTAGGATATACCGGGAAGTAAGATGCTGGTTACGAAAGTTGAGCCTATGTAATTTGAGAAGTTGACTGCGGCTGTGTGCCTGAGTTCCAGGTCCAGTCTCTCGGATGCAAATTGGTAAATGAAAGATTCGCTAGTATAAGCGATCCTCTTGAGAACAAACACAGCAAAGATTATGCGAAGACCAGGGTCTTTGAACATGGTTGCGAGCTGTCTGCGTATAGTCTGAAAAGTTGTATCACGACTACGCTCCATGCTAAGACTTTTCTGTTTCTGGAAGGATGTCTCTGGCATCGCAATGGCAAATATCAGGCTTGCTAACATGGCACATAGAGCCAGTATAAAGGGAGGCCAGATATCGTGCTTCATGAGCGCTGCCGCAATGAGTGGAGAAAACATTCGGCACCATTGTGCCGTCGCATGGAGAAGGAACAGCACCAAGGTCCTACATGTTCAGTTTCTGAAGGCTTGAAGTATTTGAGTACGGCATACCTTTCAGTAGCCGGGACGGCATCAGCCACCACTGTGAAGAACATTGCAAAGACTAGTCGTGGTCCACCGCCGATGAAATTGAAGAGCCCTCCTATCCAAATGAGCTCAATTGGAATCGAAGATTTGATCGAGCCTAGAGTTATTAGCCCAAATCAAAAATTTCATGTGCCAGGATCTACATAGAAAGAGAACCCATATCAAGCCTAATGCCTCGCCGATACATGCAAGCACAAGAATTGGACGTCTGCCATATCGATCAGATAGAAAGCCATATATCACCGATGTAAGAAGGCCTTGAGTCATCAGCCATTATTTTCAGTTCATTTCGATCTCCATTACCTGGAATGGCATCAAATGCCAGCTTATATCCCATGACATGTGCCAGCTTGTTTTGTATGACGGCCAACTTGCACGCACCCTCGCCAACCTCAGCCCAGAGGTTGAGAGACGAGTTATAAATGCCATAGTGTCGCTGACATATCGCAGCTTCAACAAGCCTGACCAGTGGTAGCTCGGGTATATACGAGAAGACACTCAGGGCAACTTTGAGGAGAAAGATAAGCACATAGAAGCGACGACCCGGTCGCTGCGGGGTAGCTGTGGTCTCTGGAGGCGATACCGCTGATTCATGGTTGTCTGGAAGAGGATCGCTCAAAAAAGGGAGCCTTTCGTCTTCAGACATTGGGTGAACAGTTTGCTCCAGGCATGTCAATGTCAGTTAAGTTCACCCAGTTGTCGTTCGAAGCCGATTATAAGCCACTAGGCCTAAATAGGTTAGTACCCAACTTCGATGGCCGCTCAAAATTATTAAAGTTTCTCTGAATTTGGCTCCCAGGATTACATTTCCGTTTAAACTCTTACAAATGAAATCTCGAAGCAATTCTGGAGGCCCGATTGAGCAGGAAGCGCAGGATACTATGTCACTGCCTACAGGTCTTGTTAATTCATGATCAATACAGTAACAACGTCAGATGTTGTTGATTAGGTTCATAGAGGAGTAAATTATATTATGAATTGCGGACTTGATTTAAATGCTCCTATCGAAGTCTTGCCTTGATCGGAAGACAGGGTACTTCAATGATTGTGACTAAAGAAACGTGAACGCAATCGGAGGAAGCTCCAAGGATCGTGTCCGTTCAAAGAACTGCTGCTCGGACTGAGCCATTTGCAGCCAATCCCATCTTGAAACAGTGCTGAGTCTCTACCCTAATTCTCCAACAACAGAGGTGGGGGCTTGACCGGGTTGAAAGTGCTCTCCCAGGCGCTCATAAGCTCAAACAACTTGGCCTCACCATTGGCTCCTGCTATGGCAACCATTCCGAATGCTCTCCCATTGTACTCGAGATAGTCGAGAGGAAGGGATACAATGGGGTAGCCTAACATGGTCAATTCCGCAAAGTAATCAAGGACACATATCTCACCTGCAGCAGCAGCGATCTTGGTGACTTGGCTATCCGCTGGACCAATAATCACATCAAGCTCGAATTCCTTCAGGATCTTGTCAATTCCTTTCGCTCTTCCGCGGTCGTGAATACTCTGCAAGTGGGCCTTGTATTCCTCTGGAGAAAGCTTGATGGATGCGGCATCTTCTACTCGTCCTTGATTGTGATCTGTCAAAGGCTTAATCGACCATGCTCGAAAGTGCAGTGCGAACCGACTTACTAGGTGGAAAATGTGACCGGATCTTATCATCGATCTTGAAGTCTCTCAAAGCTTCAAAATCCTTCAAAGTTGTATATTCCAACCCACCTAGATATTTCTCGAAGTCGATGTGAAAGTCGGCCACTACATTGTCAGCAATTAGGAGGAAGCAGCAGATTTGAACTCACGTAGGATGGTCAGTAAGCTGTCTCTTCCATCAAGCTCAAAATCGTCTTGAGAGATCAGAGGCAGATCCACAACAAACTTCTTGGAAAGTCCTTTGATAGTGTCATACGCCTTCTGAAACGCTGCATACTAATATTGAGTCAGCTATGTATATTTACTGAGGTGTGTGAACAAGCTGATACCATCTGAGTGGTCGCCTCTGGAACTGGTTTCAAGAAATTGGTATTGTGCCACCAAACAGTATAGTCAAGAACACCAACAGCCAGCCCGGACCAAGAGTCCGTTAAGTTGGATGTAAAGCTCTGTGCTGGAGAGTTGTCTAGGATCTGATCGAGTAGAAGGGCGAGGTCAAATGTCGTCTTAGCCATGGGACCAGCAGAATCGCAATTATGTGAAACGGGAACAATGCCACTTGATGATATGAGACCGATGGTGGGCTTAATCGAAAATAAGCCGCATCGACTTGCTGGCCACACAAGAGACCCATTGGTTTCAGTGCCAATAGACAATGGAGCATAACCAGCGGCGACAGCTGCAGCTGAGCCTGAAGAAGATCCCGAAGGCATCTGAATTCACTATTAGAGTTGTCCGATGAATGGTATGTCTTGACTCACACTGTGTCCATCTTTCGAATCATCCAGCTGGACCCCTTCACGAACATAAGGAGATTGACCTTGGCCACCAACAGCCGACCAGCCACTGGGAAGATCTTTTCCTCTATTACCAGTCAGAAATGCATTGTAACAAAAGAAGTTTTCGAATCATGGTGTACTTGAAGTTTGACAGCTCCTGTGATAACTGTCAGCCAGAGCTGGAAGTTGGCCGAGTGGGATGAACGGAATACGAACGCTGAGGTTGGCCTTCCCTAGAATAATCAATCCAGCATCAATGAGCTTTCTCCAAGTCAGTTCTTCTGTACAACTCGGGAACTTATCTCAACCAACCTTTTGAACAACAGGGGCATTCTCACGAGGCTTTGAATCCAGGAGTGCGAAACTGCCAGCCGTTGTAGTCATACCCAGGCTTGGATGAGTAGCGATATTGTCCTGCGGGAATTACTCCTGGGATCAGAATTGGCAAACATAATCATACCTTGATTATGATGGGTATACCATGCAAGGGACTTCTGATGGAACCTGCCTTGCGTTCCTCATCGAGAGACGAAGCAATAGCTAGCAGGCTCTGGCGCGTTGGCTTGGACAGCATAGCATGAAGATAGCCATCGTGCTTTTCAATTTGGTCGAGATACCGATTAACTAGATCAGTGCTCTTCAAGGTGCTTTTCTCAAGGATATTCTTCAGAAGTTTCACGTCAGCAGTCAGAACATTGAATGCGGCAGCTGTGGTTGTCGGCATCTTGGTGGTGTACAGAATGCGTGAAAACTGAAGGGTTGACGAGACAGCCTGCTTATATGCCCTTTGAGCTTCTGTGACGTGGTCAGGCTCTCTCGATGCATGGCATGGTGTGTCTTGCCTTGCTGCAGCCTCGTCGCGCCTGTGCTACTGTACCAAACCACCAAACAGTGATGCAGTACAATTGGGTGCCTGAGGCAGAACGGCACTGTGTTTACGTACCCCAAGCTTTGAAACGATTTCCGTGATGCATTTCGCATCAATTGCTCAAATATTAAGCTACGCGTCTTCCACTCAGACCCTCTTCAGCGACGCTACACCACAAATATGGAGAATTGGGCCAGTCCAAACCCCGTCATCAGCTTTCGACTCAACACCGACTATCTTGCGACGCAGCTAGGAACGAACTGTGTATGTCATATTACCCCCTCAGTCTCGTCAATAGGAAAATTAATGTCGATAGGCCGTTGTCATCCAAGACAAAAGTGAGCCTTCACCGGCAACTTGTTTTAAGGCCCAGAAGAATCAAGCCGTCAACGCCACTATCTTGCGAGAATGGCGAGAGTTTCTGGACCGAGACGATGTATTTGACCCCGCATTTCTCTCTCAGATTGTGTTTTGTGGGGTTGACTCCAACGCCATAAATCTCACAAGCGATGCACAAGAACTACTTGCAGCGTGGAACACTCAAGATGTCTTATACCAACCCCATTTGGACGTCCCAAACGGCCCTTACTATATTTCGGAAGGCGTACTTCATTCTGTCTGGAAGGTATACGATGATTACCAGCTAGCCTTTGTGCAATCTTTATGGCCAGCAACCCAAGAGACATTGCCAGAATGGAATTGTACCTGGACAAAGACTGAACAATCTAGTCCTGTCACTTTTGTACAGACAAATGCGGCAGGTAACGGTTATCGAGGGCATGGAATCGCTGTTTTTCCAAGGTCATACTCGCAAGCTTCTGGCTCTCCCCTCTCCTCCAATTCTTCCTTCGGGTAAGGCATCCTTTTAATCCCATTGTCTTGAAATAAGAATATATCTTTGTTATCCCAACACACTAACATACCCATTATAAACACAGCTCTCTAGCAGGTATGAGATTCTCAATCAAGGACAATTATCATGTTAGGGGAACGCGAACATCCCTTGGCAACCGAGCATATTATGAGACCTATCCCATCCAGGACCAACATGCCGAAGCGGTGTCCCTGCTGCTAGCTGCAGGGGCTCAAATTGTTGGTAAAGTCCACCTTAGCTCTTTCGCAATGATGGAGCATCCCACACAAAGCGTCGACTATCAAGCCCCTTTCAATCCTCGGGGGGACGGGTATCTGATAGCAGGTGGAAGTAGTGGTGCAAGCGCTGCCGCGGTTGCAACATACGAATGGCTAGACATTTCTTTATGCAGTGATAGTAAGTTATCATATTCCTAGAGTTTTGAAGCGCCTGGAACTCTGCTCACATACACAGCGACTGGAAGTGCTCGAATTCCAGCCTTTCAGAACGGAGTTTTTGGTTTCCGACCATCCACAAGTACCATATCGGATGACGGTTTTGTACACGCTTGGGCAGCAATGGATACTCCTGGATGGCTCGGGAGAAATATTGAAGACTTCCCTCGCGTACTCGCCACCTTGTCGCTCGATATGAAAGAACCGCAGACGTCTCCTACATCATTACCAGTTGAAATCCTATACCCGGGCGATTTCATGCCGGACGACAGTCCTGAGCAGACACAGGCAATGGAAAACTTCCTTTCTGATATAACCTCTGCCACAGGCAGCACTTGGCGGAAAATGTCTATCAAAGATGACTGGCAGATGACTGCCCCAGTTGATGAAAAAGACTTAGACCAATACCTTTATCATGTGAGCTCATCACTTCACTAGTGTACCACTCGCTAACTGCTGCTTAGACAACAGGCCACGGTTGGTACTATTCTGCCTACCATTCTTTTGATCAATTCAGGCATGATTACGACAAAGCTCATGGCCATAGTCCGTTTGTAACCGAAGTTGTGAGGTGGTACTGGTACGGTATGCCGTCCAAACAAGCCCTCCGGGACTAATTTGTGACAGGTCTTTGGGGAGCGAAGTGACAAAAGAACAGCACGAAGAGATCATGGCCCGGTTCGAGATCTTCAGAGATTGGTTCATCGACCATTACCAATTGAACGGAGCTAACAACAAGCTTTTTGCACTCCACATTGACAAGGTAGCACCTAAATACCGTGACCAATATCCAGGAGACGACAATCCAGAGGTTCCAGGTCTGCGAGCTACTTTCTTGAGCCCTATCTTAAAGGCCCCTGAGCTGGCTATACCAAGTACGTACTCTTCGAATCATGTCACACTTGACAAGCCTGTTAAATGGCCGGACACTGATGGCTTCAACCACAGTCTCCCAGCTATCATATGAATCACGCATTACGAACAAAGAAGAGAAAATCCCCCTAGTTGTGTCGCTGATGGGCGCTCCACACTCTGATATGGAGTTGATCCAATGGGCAATAGAAAGCTTGAAAGGCAGTGGACGTGCAACTAAAGTGCTTACGGGTAAAACGGCATTCACTGGTCTGAATTGATGTAACATTATCGATGAGTCTCAGACCGAGTTGGAGGTATGTAAAGACTGCTGTGAGGATTCATATACATATCTGAGTTCTTGACTTCAAAGTTGCTTCAAGATCCAGACTTAGCTTGGTGTCTATTACAGCGGAAACAAATCCTAAATTACAGTACCGCCTTCCCTTGGTGCTCTGTTCGTACAAAGTCTGTACAACTATGAAACAAGTGCGATTAATCAAATCCATTTCCCACCTAGCCAAGCAAGAGCAATGTAAGATATCAACACAAGCGGCACCGAAGTTGCGAACCAGACCCAAAGTTGTACGGTTCCTTGTCCAAAATAAGTTAAATTCATTCCGAAAAAAGACGAGGTGAACGATATTGGGATATAGAAAAAAGCCAATCGAGTTAGTTGCTCCACTGACATGGCTTGAGCAATTGCGCGCTGCGATTCTGCAATTGCGGCGCTGTTCATGCAGGTTGCCATGCCGTTCTGACATCGTGCTGAGAGATATGTTGTTCGAGCCAAGAGATTTCGAAAGTCTGCGAGTACAATCTGAGCAGCTTCCAGTGCTCTTGGATCACTTCTGGCTCCGTCTTCATTGCTGTTGTTGCCGCTGTTGTTGTGTGCGAGTGGGCCACCAAGACTCTGATACTGCTCGAGGTCTTGAATATTCTCGCGCAGCCGGTTTTCCAAACGGATTATGATGTCGAGATGATAAGAGAGGTTGGCAAGACTATAGTCTTGGGATTTAAACAAATTGTAGCCTGTGCATTGATCAATAATTGTCTCCGTCAAATTCAGTAGTTGGCAGATAGAATTCGCAGAGCTTTCAAGGACTTCGATCAATGAGTAAAAGGGATCGGTTGCGAGGAGCAAGGGGTCCAGAGTCGCTCCGTAATTCTCTGCGAGTAGGGAAGTAGATTGTACGAAGGGCCCCCGAACATGATTTGATGCTGGAATGAGGCATTCAGAAAGCTTCTTCTTTGTGGCTGGATCAGGAAAATAACGGAGATTGGGGAGAAAGGGGGACTGCCTTGAGGCACCGGCTCGTCCCTTGTCCGACTGCCATGGGCCTTCTGGACCGTTGCCCAGGTCATGTCCGACGTCAGTCCAGATCATGGTGACCCATTTACCGTTCATTTGCTGAAGGACGATGGTGGCGTCCTGCTCAATGGAAAAGTATTGCGCGCTGTGGACATTAAATGCACGGACGATGGAATCGCCAGCATGCAGGTTAAACTCGCAGTTCACGTTATGCAAGTAGTTCACCATGGTATCTTCGCCCTTTGTTCGGAGAGCCTGGACGTCGGAATGGCCTCTCCAGCTCAGATGGCCGCCTCGCTCGCCAATGGTCACCAATCGAAGCCGTATCGTGTTGAATGATGCAGACGGTAGCGATGGCGATGAGAATAGCTTTAGGGGTCGAGACGCCCAGCGATACTCGAGATGACGCTGGAAGAATAATGGATTGGCGTGGCATGTAGCACCAATTCGAGTCAGACATTCTGGTGGTTGATGACCTCGCATGAAAATGAGAGCAGGGTGTCGAGACCCCTCTCGAGGGAAAAGAATATTCGGCAATTGGTCCAGCTCTGAGGTGGTGGAGCATGTTGTCAATATACGTCTTACGACGCTTTTGGATCCGGCCTCGCATGTGGTTGAAAGCAGCGTATGAACGACTACATCCAACTTCACCAAAGGTGTGTGGTCAAATTCCCGGGCGAGGAAAGCCGCGAGCCCCTCATAGAGTTCGCCGGAGAAGAGAGATGTGCCAATTGATTGCTCTGCATAACGCTTAATTGAGTCTGCATATTCTTCTGGGGTAGTGCATTTATCAACTAAAAGGCCAAGTCAGCCGACAATGCAACCTATTCATAATCCAGGAGGCATACTTTCAAGCGCACTGCGTGAGCTGTGGATGTTCGGAAACCTCGGTCTTCCAGAATTCGACGACATTGATGCACATAAAAGTCAATGCAGTAACATGTTGGTTGTCTACCTAGGCATGTTAGTTTTCTACTTGGCGTGGCTTAAGATTTCCTTTAAGCAAAGTCCGAATCTGCACAGTCACATTGCATTCTCACTCACCGAAGGCTTCCAAATTATCAGCCGATGTTTGTCGCCCGAGAAGGTCGAGATAGGAACGTCGTGGAACAATGGGAATGTGGCCCAGCGCCATGTGAGCCAACCATCTAGGAAGGCCCTAAAAGCCATTTTAGTTCACTCTGCATAATTGGCGTCCAGTCACAGGATGCCACGAGGGCAGCTGTGGTTTATTTCAGCCCCGAAAATTTTCATTTGAAGGTGCCGAGAACATGCCCCCACACAGAGCCTCTACACCTTATGCAAGTGCTATCTTCTGTATCGAAGAGGGTTCCCGTCTTACGTTTCTCACAAGCTTTCGCCTACAAGACCCTCGACATTGCTGTCCACCATTGCTCCCACCACCCTTCAAGATCATACACCAGAACTTACCTTCTACACTACAACCAGACCATTCCAACTTCACGCATACCTCTCTATCATACCATCATGCCTTCCCAGACCCAGCCGTGGAAGCAGAACGCCCCTGTGGTTGCTTATATGGCCAAGTGTGCAAGCGCGGGTGTGAAGGCTGAACCTTCGCAAGGCAGAGCAAACTTCTTTCCCGAGGGGGCCATGATCTTCAATGGTGGCCAGTCCGCCGGTCAAGAGGAAGCTGGGGTTATTTACGATACCAAGCAATCGAAGTAACTTTGAAAGGGTAAGAAGTACCGCGATGGCAAATGAAGCATATTCATATAAACGTAGGCACTGCCAGGCTGTGCGCCGATTGATGACTGAAGTTTGGGGGATTATCGGGTGTATGTTATTCTTCTGTAGTTTCGTCGTTCATTACTCCCACTTGCTATGATCTGAAGTGGGAGAACACTAGCAGGATATCTTCGCAAGGTTGAAAGGTGACAATTTGGAGCAAAGGCAATAACAACATCATATTATGCCATTGAACTTGTACATTTCCGTTCATTGTCTGTGTTTAACATACCATAATTCCGCCTCACAGAGACCGAGTTCATCACCTCTGAAAGATAAGCAAGCCTCAATCATCATAGTAAACCAAAGTCCTCACTTCAATGCTTTCACGTTGTGGGTCCGAGTCTTTGGCAGTCGGATTAAAGAACGCGGTATGAGGCGTGCCTGCCAGAATTAGCTGAGTTAGAACAGAATTTCTACAGTATCAAAATACCATTTAACCCTCTCGAATCGGTTTGCAGAATGGCCCATGCTTCAGTGTCCTTCTGGTCACTCAGATACATGAACTTGTGGGAATCTGACTTGTAGACGAGACTTGTGTCGACCACTTTGTCGTAGTACACCATGTCTCTGGCCTGTACATCTTGTTTTGGGTTGACTGTCGTATTATCGACCATCATCAATGGCCATCTTTTGACTGGACCTCGCAGTGGCTTCCAAACTCTGGACACCGTTCATCATCAGCTTCTATATAGTTGGTACGGGGAAGCAGCGAAGGGAATGGTAACTTACGTGACATACTGGTATCTTTTCTTGGCAAGGTCAGCCGCCTCGTCCTCGTTGATCCTTTGCAGAATATCCAGAGTTCCTTCTGGGGTTGAATCTATGAAGGGTTAGCTATTGAGTACCTTCGTCTAAGCTCGCTGTAGCTTTACCAATGTGAAGCAGGGTCGCGGGTTGCTCCCAGTCGTAGGGTTTGCCCGTTGATATCGGAAATGCACTGTGACTTTTGCGAACCTGAAGAACCAATTTAGCGGAAGACTCATCTGAAGTTTCTGTCAAGGGAAGCAAATACCACGAAGTCATGAACCTGAACTCGACTTGCACCAAGGCTCTTTCGTAGCGTTTCTGCGACTTGAGGTAGGTATCGAGCTCTGATAGCGGTCCCGTCACTGAAATCGTCTACGGTCATTGAAACATCCAATTCCAACACTGCAAACCCGTTTTTCTCCAGAGTGAGATCTTTTTCGCGACCCCTCACATCCTCGACAGGGATGCCTTCGTGTTTCGTTATAAGTAGATTTTTGCGAGGAAAATCGCCTGGGAAATCGAACCGCATCTCATATGGCTTCTCGTGTTTGTAGAGCTCAAGCCTATCTAGGCAGCATATGGACGTAATCAGAGATTGCGTCATCTTGGTGGATGGCTTGTCTTGTTGAAAAGTACGTATTCTCAGTTCTCATCAGCTGAAGGCTGGTGAAGGATGCAATTTTCAGGCTCTGAAGAGTTGAATCAAAACCTTTCATGCATGCAATCACGGCCTCGCAGAGTGCAGACGCCCAGTCTTGGTGGGTGAAACATTTGATTACTGTATGCACTTTGCCGGAATCTGCATGCCAATCGGGCAACGTCACACCATCCAATCAACATTACTTCCACACGAAGCTGAAAGTTGCATCACCAGGCAGACCTCACTTGATACTTTGGTTTCGTGAAAAGTCATCGCTGTGCGATTGTGCCTTACATTCGCACAACCGTCTCGCTATGAGTACTTCTCGCCCCCAATTGAGGCGGATCTGCCAGCTCGCCTCCCCACAGTCACTGTAAGCAAACGGATGTCCTCAAACAATCATCCGAAGTACTGAGACTCTGTACAGCCTCATATTGGTACAGGGTATAGGCACTCCTGCACCACCATCATGGTTTGAAGGCAAAGGCAGTACATGGGAGCAATTTCTGCCGCATAGTGTACTGCCATCGCCAGCCGTATACTCTTTCGACCACGGATTGGGACCTGACATAGACTCGAGATTGTGGAGCAATGTTCTCGATAGAGGATTGGTATTGCTTGACGACTTAGTGGCATTGCTTAATACTAGAGTCGAGGTTCGTTGAGATGGCCACCTGGGAACAACAGCTGATACATTCTCCACGAAAAGCTTCGTGGCTGTGCCATAGTTTTCATAGCACACAGTCTGGGAGGCATCGTAGTAAAACAAGTGAGCTTCAATCCCAAATTGAGTCCTGGATTCAAGAAACTCATTTCTATAGTGCCTTGCGACGGCACTTGAAAGGCCGACAGACTTCAAAGATGTGGCTCGTGCAACAGCAGCTTTCATTGCAATTGCGACGCCTCATTCAAAGTCTGAAGATCCAAAGGACTGGAACCAACCTCAATTACTCGTCGGAACTCGGGGTTATCACAAGCGGGGCTCTCCAACTTCCCTAGACGATACGAAGCGTCTGTCGGATTTGTGCTTGCGATTTGAGGGAGCGGTGGGCAACCTTCCTATCTTGAATCTTTGTGAGACGAAAAATATCAATATTAAGAGCGTTTTTCTCAGATCTTCCAGAGCTTTGGTCAGTGTCTGAGATCAGAATCCGAGGCCGATTATGCTGACATCAGCCGAATCAGATTGTTCCTGAAAATACTTGCAAGATACATTCTCGCCTCGAGGAATTTGTTGAAGTGCCCGGGAATCATCTCGATATCTGTAATGTGGTAACCAGTAACCAGATAGGAAAATGGATCCAGCAGCCCGTGGTTGCAGCTCTTTCCCGCATATCCCGAGAACTAGAAGACGGTAATTCAGAACTGAAGCTGTTTGAGCTATGCCCTGCTAAGACTCACAGATGTACCCCTTTCTGTTCTGGATTCAAACACGATTGCCAGCCACGATGCTGCAGATATATTCTATAAAGTAGACTCCAGAATCTCGGCACAAAATCTAAGCAATCAAGCTACTGTTGCAGTTAGCGACACACGGAGGGTTGGTCTCTCGTCACTTTCAGACTTCTCGACCATCAAGCGAGATCCGATACTCCCTTGCCATATGATCGCAGGTTCGAAAAACAAGGATTTCTATGGAAGAGATGACACTATGGGCTTGATTGAAGACAGTCTGGCACCCACGGATCAGTCCGGAGTCCCTCGAAATGATCTCAAAACTTTCGGCCTTTGCGGCCCTGGTGGTATTGGTAAGACACAAGTTGCAAATGCATATGCCATCACTCACACGGAAATGTATGAGGCCATTTTCTGGGTACATGCCGAGGAGGCCACAGTTCTCGCGGACGAATTCAGCCGTCTCGCTGAGAGTCTAGGTCTGGTTCTAGAGGGTACTCCAGATGCCAGAGATCAAGTCGTCACGCGCGAACTGGTCAAAGGTTGGTTGGCAGATCCCGTGAGATCGTATAACAAGGCAGACAACAATGCAGATGATGGGGTGGCATGGCTTCTGATCTTTGATAACGTCCCAAATCCAGATATTCTCACCGACTTCTGGCCACCCTCAGGGAGCACGGGTTCAATACTTATCACCAGTCGAGATACACTGGCAAAAACGCAGTTTTACCAGATCGATAATGGCATAGATCTACCCCCGTTAAGTGCTCAGCACTCGGCAGAGCTCTTACTCAAGTTGACTTGGCGAGAAAGTATTGTTGAAGAGGAAGCACTTAGTCTCTCAGTGGCAGAGAAGCTTGGGGGGTTGCCATTAGCGCTCACTCAAATGGCCGGAGTCATGAATCGTCAAAGTCTTTCCTTTACAGATTTCTTAAGAAGATACAACGAGGAAGAGACGCATGGCACCCTCTTCAGCCTTTCTCTCGAGGTCCGTCATAAGAGAACCAATTATGGTTATACACTTGCATCTGTCTGGGCTCTGGAGGAGTTGGAATTGAGCTCGGGCTTGCTTGATGTGATGTCTTTCTTGGACCCTGACAATATCCCTGAAAGGTTTATGCTGGGAAATGTAGGCCTATTAACGCTCTCCGACTTTCCAAAAACAGTGACAGCATACCAGGAAGCACGATACGAGCTTTTAAAATCATCGCTCATTATGAAAGACTCATCGGCATCTAATTTGACCATCCATCGCCTGATTCAAGACGGAGCAAGAGCTAAAATGAAGCCAGAAAGAGCAACGGACGTTTTTAACGCCGTAGTTGAGATGTTGTATTCAATGTGGCCTCTCGCAGAAGCTGGGGTTCGACATCATGTCGGGCGCTGGAAGGACTGCCAAATACTCTCACCGCATATCCTGAGGCTTAAAGAGCATTTCCTCAGAGCAGGTAACTCCTTGATGTCGACGTGGAAGACCAACCTGAATTTTACAACACTTTTGAATGAGCTGGGTTGGTATGTCACAGTATCGATTCTCATCAGTAACATGAAGACTAACAAACCTCAACAGGTATTTTCAGGAACGTGGCTACACCCCCGAAGCAATGGACTGCTACCAAACTGCTCAAACGAACATCCAATCCATCATCAGTACCAAATCATCCTCTGAGTTGTCACTTGTTTCTAATTCACAAGGCCAAAGCGAAGACTACCTATTGCTGGCAGAGATACACAATAACATTGCAGGTGCAGCAACGGAAGATAATGATGCTGAGACTGCTCGATACCATTTCACAATTTACAAGGAGATGCTACAAGACAATACAAAGATCAACAGGAATGTGTCCGATTCGCGACTTGCAAGTGCGTTGTACAATTTAGGAATGAGCCATACGATGAAAGGAGATTACAACAATGCTCTCCCATACTTTGAAGAAGCGTTGCAAGAAGCGGCAAGCCTTCCTCATCCACAGTCTAAGATTGCCAGAAGCCTAGCCCTCATCAATCTTGGACTCACTCGATGGCTGATGGAGGAATATGATGAATCAGCGAGCCTACTCGAGACAGCACTACAAGAGAGAGAGCTCTTGCTGGGCCCAAACGATCGACAATCCATGATGTAAGTCCTTTCAAAGTCCCAAATCCCTTAAACGGGCCTCAATCTGACTGATCATACAGAACGGGTAGGATTCTCCATTGTCTCGGCAATACGAGGAACTCCCAGGGACGGCTCGTAGAAAGCTTAGACTTCTATGAACGTGCGCTGCTGCATTTCAAAGAGACGGTCGGAAATAATCATCACCGGACAGGAAATTCATGCTTCAAGGTTGCGGAGCATTATACGCGAATTAAGAAACTCAGACAGGCAATGTACGTTACCTTCTTGCCCCCATCTCGAAGTCTTTTAGGAACTAATCCTCGATCTTAGCGACTTGCTTGATCAAGCGATCAAGATCTTTGATCGTCATGTGTGCTATACCGGGGAGAAGGGTCGAGTAACTGTTCTCAAAGGCACTGTTCTGTTCGAATTAGGGGAAGGCGAGAATGCTAGTGATTGTTCGAAGCAAGCGCTATCTCTGTATCAAAAGATCAGCAACTCGACAGAGGTAAAGGCGGGGTTGGTTCCAGCGGACTTTGATAGATTCGTGTATGTATGGGGACGCTAGGATTTCTCAAAAGGCTATTTCTTGTTGGTTCGGCTGAATGATCTCACGAAGTTGTATTCATAATACATATACGAGTTCTGGGGTGAGATGAAGGAAACAACAAGTTTTAGCTCTAGTAGCTAACACTGTAAGGGGTTAACCCCTAAAGAGACTCGGGACTGGCCCGAGCTGGTCAGAGGTCAGCTGAACCCGCAAACACTTATATTCAAGACTCTTGTATTATACTCTTAGTTCCTTAGTTTATTCTTAATCGTTCAACCTATGACCTGCCTCACCCTGAGTTATCAGAAGCCGCTCATTATAATAGAATAAACTCATCCTTTATCTTTAATTAGACTAGGGTTAAGTCTATTATAGACTAGTTGATAAGTCAGTTACCTAGATTATATAGAAGTAAGTCTATTATAGACTAGTTGATAAGTTAGTCATCTGGATCATATAGAAGCAAGTCTATTATAGACTAGTTGATAAGTCGGTCGTCTAGATCACATAAAATAAGTCCTTTATAGACTGGTTATTAAGTCAGTCGTCTAGATCGCATAGAAGTAAGTCTATTATAGACTGGTTAATAAGTCAGTCGTCTAGATCATATAGAATAAGTCCTTTATAGACTAGTTATCAAGTCGGTTGCCTAGACCATATAGAAGTAGTATCTACTATAGACTATAATTGAAGTTATAGAGAATACTAGCCTATTAGAGCAGACAGAGAGCATATCCTAGTGATTGATAGAGTTTATAGAGAATTAGAGAGTAGTAAATGAATTACTATAGAGGTCAAACCAGTAGCTATCCTTATAGCTAGAGATACTAGTTAATAATAGTCTCTAGAGACTCCTTATAGACATGAGTCCAGCTTCTATACTACTAATTCAACCTGTTATACCTTTAATAGACCTATGAAGTAAGCTAAAACACTTATACTATTATCTCAACCTATATATCTATAAAGATAAGTTAATATATTCCTAGTTCTGAAGAGGACTAGAAGTAAAACTCCGAATTAATATATAAGTGATTAGATAAGAAGAAGAGTAGGTATAGTATATAGTAGATTGCCTAAGGGGGCTGATTATAAAGAGGATATACTCATAGATAGAGTTTATAAAAGATATAGACTAGTTTATAGTCTATGAATTGTTTAAGCAGATAGACCTAGTATTCATAGACCTATAAAAGGAGGCTAAGGCAATGTCTAAAATCAATAAGATTAAGTAGGAGGGTCGTCTATTCTATGAGTTCTTCTAGGAGTTTAAATAAATACTTCTTAAAGCTAAGGAATAGGCCTGAGATGATATAATCAAAAAGGATCTCCTTAGGATAATATTATTAGAAGAGCTTATAGATTGCCTGATTAATAGAGAAGAGCTAGTAGACTATACTAGCTATTATACTAGTATATAGAGGGTTATAGACGACCTATAGGCCTAGAAGGAGAGCCATAGGTTTAAGACTCAGCTAATAATCTAGTCATTATAGATAAACTAAGCTATTATAGAATCAATAAACTAGGAACCGACTTAGGCAATAGAAGTAGCAGCTGTCCAGACCTATAAGCCTAGTACTAAGGGTTTATAAGTAGAATAGATATTAAAGAAAGTCTAATCTCAGTAATAAGAGACTAATACTTATCTATATTATAATAATAAGGACTATAAGTAAGAAGGCTATAGATTATGACTTATAAGGCTACCTATAGAGAGCAGAAGGGCCTATAAGGGACTAGAGAAGAGGAATAGGATTATAGCCTCATCTATAAAGAGGAAGATAGTCATTAAAGAGCTATCTATAGATTCTGAAATAGAGGATTCAGGAAAAGAATAGCCTTTAGTCAAAGTCATAATCAGAGGCCTAAGACTTATTAAGAGTTAAAGGAAGCTTAGAGGAAGTTTAAAGACTAAATAGATTATAAACCTTTTATAATATTAGTATTAATCAATAGCTTATGTTTTATAAAGACTCTTATTAATACTAGATATCTTTCTTATAGTCTCTATAACCTAAGTTTTATATAGAAGAATATCCTTATCTATTTATAGATTAAGCTATAGACTATATCAAGAATAGATAACTATATTATAGCTGAGATCAATAAGGTAACTATTATATATCTAGACTTTAATGATTATTAAGAAGAGCGAGTCTTTTTATATATAGTACTAATCGACTACTATGATATAATTCTAGAAATGCTTTAGATTATAGCTTAGGATATTAGAATTAATAGTCTATAATCCGAGTTATAGATAGATAGACTAGATAGAATAGTTATATAGAGTAAAAACGAGTTCTTATAGGTTAAGTAGAATTAGACTAAGGCTATAATGATTTCAGCTACTTCTATCTAATGATTATAAAAAAGGAAGAATAAGAATAAGTAATGAGTTAAGGTATTTATAATTAGTATAATAGACATTAATAAAGCCCTAGTTATAAAGTAGTTTATAGACCTATAAACAAAACTATTAGATTAGATAAAGTAATATCTCCCTATATTTGATTAGAAAAGAATAGAAGTATTATTATTCCTTTATAGAACTAGAATAGATTACTTAATTAAACTCAAAATAAACGATAAAGAAAAGGAGAAGGAAGTATTATAGGGCCTATTATATAATATATTAAGAGATAAGCTTCTAATATTCTAAAAGACTCTTATAGACCTATTTAATAAGGGGTTTATCTAGGTTAATAGTTTATTAGCTATAGCTTTAGTTCTCTTTATCTATAAACTAAATAAGAGACTAAGGTTTTATATCGACTATTAGGGCTTAAATTATATAACTAAGAAGGACTATTATCTATTACTATTAATCTATAAGATATTATAGAATATTAGTAAGGCTAGATAGTTTATAAAGCTAGATATAATCATAGTATTCTATAAGATCTAGATTATAGATAGTAATGAATAAAAGATAATCTTTTAGATCTGTTATAGACTATTTAAATAGCTAGTTACTCCTTTTAGACTTATAAATATATTAAGTATATTCTAGAAGTATATTAACTATATACTATAAGACTATTTAGATGAGTTCTATTCTATCTATATAGATAATATCCTAATCTACTTATCTAAGAATAAAGAATAATACTAAGAATATATTAATAAGGTATTCTAATATCTATAAGATACTAGTTTATAGATTGATATTAATAAATACGAGTTTAAAGTCTAATCTATAAAATACTTTAGGTTTATTATTAAAGCAGAAAAGGATTTATAGATAGACCTAGTTAAGGTTAAGGCAATTAAAGACTAAGAGTCTCTATTATTAATAAAAGGAGTATAAGGGTTCCTAGGATTTATAAACTTCTATTATAGATTTATTTAAGAGTATTTAAATAGAGTATAGCCTCTAATAGACCTTATTTATAAAGATAAAAAGTTTAAGTAGTTTATAAAAGTAAAAGAAGCCTTTTAGAACCTAAAGGAGATTTTTATAACTACGTCTATATTAGTCTAATTTAATTATAATAAGGAGATATAGATTAAAACTAACTTATTAAGATAATATATTAAGAGAATACTTTAATAGCTTAGTACCTAGAGGCTCTAAGTCCCTTATACCTTTTATTTAAAGAAGAATAATTCTATAGAATATAATTATAAAATCTATAATAAGGAGATACTTACTATTATATAATATCTAGAGGAATAGGATATTAAACTATAAGGAATCTAGAGTTTTAAGATTTATATAGACTATAAGAACCTAGAATACTTTATAATTATTTATAAATTAACTAAAAGGTAGATAAGGTAATTACTAATCCTCTCTTATTATAACTTTATTATTATATATATCTTAGAGAAGGAAAATAAGCGAGCTAATACTCTATTAAGAAGAGACTAAGACCTATCTATAGATATAGATGATTAATAGCTTATAGACTAGAATATCTAACTATTAAAGCTAAGGATATTAATAAAATATCCTATTATATAAGTAATATTAGTATAGATAAGTCTTAAGAGAACTTTTTACCTTAGTAATAATAAGTAAAGTAGTAATAGCTTAAATTTAAAATCTAATCCTTTTAGAGTCTGAGTTATAATTTATAGAAGATGCTTTAGAAATGGTTCTAGTCTAAGTTCCTTAGAATAGGATATCATAGAGGATGAGAATCCTATATATGACTAGCTGCCTGCCCTATATAAAGCTCTTTTGACGAGTCGAGTTGTTTGGGAATGTATCTCAAAATGGATAGTAAATTTCATCTAAAGCTAAATATTGGTTAGAGACTGATAGCGCACAAGTAGAGTGATTGAAAGATGAAAAGGGTTAGGGTTAGGGTTAGGGTTAGGGTTAGGGTTAGGGTTAGGGTTAGGGTTAGGGTTAGGGTTAGGGTTAGGGTTAGGGTTAGGGTTAGGGT
>QYAO01000089.1:0-43225 GCA_003988895.1 Hyphodiscus sp. D1413 | reverse complement strand
ATCCCGTCCGCTCTGCCATACACAAGCCTCAGATCGGCAGATTAGTAGTTGGGTGGGTGACCACCAGCGAATACCTGCTGTTGTATGTTTTTTGTTTTTCTTTTGCCATTTTCGTTGGCGGTGGAGAGAATATGGCTAGGACCAAGAAAAACTTGGTAGTACTTGAGACGTCTTCCACTATGTTCTAGGTTACTCACCCTATGTCAAATAATATAATCCCTAGCTGAGACGATCGAGATATTTGCACATGTGGTACGAGAAGAATTTACTTGTTAATTGTGTCTACATTAGTAAGGATTACTCTGATTGTAATCTAAAGATAAACCTAGACCTAGGCCTAGGCCTCTATGTACAAATTTTATATTCTAATAATTCTCAACTCGAAAATTGAAATCATGGCTTAAGCCGATTCAAGTCCGAAGATAATCAATATCCCACGGATGATTGCGATTTATGACCACGCAATACTCTAACATATTGATTCTCTAGAAGCTACTTGTACCATATCCAGGAGCTCAAAAACTATTCAAATCTAAATCTAGGTGTTCATCGTTATATATGTCTAAGCATTTTTGATCGCGTCGACCAAGTCACAACACTGATCGCACTACCCAGCATGCAAGCGCCTGTAAAAAGTATGATCGCCTTATACTTCATCACACCGTAACTCCCAATCACAATATCCGACTGAATCAGGCTTGAGCTGATCGGTCCCGCCACCACATTGCCAACTCCTTTGCCAAAACAAAACAAGCTGAACGTTGCAAGCGCAGCAGTTGGCTCTTCCGTGACTGTGCTCCCCATTCTAGCCCACATAGCAGTGTACCCCGCAGCAAAGAATCCGTATACGAAGGAGAAGACAATCAGAACCGCGAGCGAGCGCGCCAGACCCCACAAGGCAAGGGAGGCAGTAGCTGCAATCAAAGTTGAGGTAACGATGAGAACGTTCAGAGGGACGCGATGGTCAGACACATAGCCGAAGCTGAATTGGCCCAGGACTTGAGAGACACTGAGTATAGCTAGAAGAAGGGCACCCTGTGCTGAAGTGAGCCCGATCGAGGTCGCATATGATGGGAGGTACAACGACGGGAAGAAGTATCCCAGTCCCTGGATTACATTCGAAGTACAGTACACCCAGAACAGCGGCTTCTTCAGACAACCCCAGTCTGTGCGCCCTCCAGTGCTGTGTTCCGAAGCTGGCAGACGCCCTCTTAAGAAGGGTACCAATGGTCCCGTAACAACTGCTAACCCGACTGCGATGGCGCGGAGCGTAATCTGGTATCCGTATCTGTTGAGCAAGGCTTCGATAACGAATGGCATTACGATTCCGGAGGCGCCAGACGATGCACATAGGATCCCGTACGCCATCCCCCTTCGCTCAACCCAATACTCGTTCACGAAACTCAGGATGGGATAATAGAATATTAAGAACCCGACGCCGTACATGATGCCTTGCGTAAAGATAAGCCCCGCGAGCGTGGTTGCGAAACTTCCCGCTACCAGGCCAGCCAGGCAGAGTGGCACTGGAATTAAGTTAGTCATCCAGATTATGGGGTTTTAAGGACTGGGTCTTACAACCGACCCATATCATCTGTCTTTGATATTTTGAATACCGTCTTATGAGCGGGATAGTAAGTGGTGCACCGAGGTAGGAGATTCCCGAGGCAATCGTGCCTACGATAGGGATGAAGGAATCATTCGCAAATTGCGGGAGAGTAGAGTAATAGTTCTGAAAAACTCCAAATGAGAGTGGAAACCCTTTATATTTAGAGGTTAGGATTGGGATTGTATGCAATTAGGGTTTAGATTGAGTAGTAAGAGACTTATGTGTAAAATACCCCATAATAATGCTTCGAAGACAAAAGCTACGCCGAGTAATCTCCATGCGGCAAATCCTCTATCCGCTGGATCTAGTTGCTGTTGAAAGATCTCTGCATCACCCGAAATGTCGTGTTGGTTGAGATGAAATGAGTTGGATCTGCGATGTAGTGAAGTTGGGTGGAAGCCTTGCGAAGATATTCTCTGAAGCTCCAAGGCCCCAGAGTTACTGGCCATCCTTGCGCCTTGCAGGAAATGACCAACTTTAAAGTAGTATATGGCTTCAATTTCAACGAAAGTCGTCGTGGACTATATAGTGGGGTCTCGGCGTCGGCTCACAGCAGTTTGTTCATGTTGCCGAGGCTCACACAATCAGATACCTAACCCTACAGTCCAGCAGCTCTCACTAGTGATAAGGCTCTGTGGGAAGAGTAACTTTAAAAATCTGCATGAGTTGTTCGCCAGAGACAAACTGTAGTAATGCAGAATGAAATTCTTTTTAGCGTTTCAAGCCAACCTCAACCTGATCTGAGAAAGTTAAGAATATTCTACGACTGAGGAGCATTACTGTAAGTTGCGAATTCAGCGGAATCTAGGCCAATTAACAGGACTGAGGAATTTGTGAAGGAAAGGTCAACATGTACTTAGATCGTCACAGTCATACTCACTAGCATCTTGAGGGCCTCAGTTCAACAGCTGTACAGTCACGTGACATACGATAAGGTCAAGAACGATAACTCATATGAAATAAATGAAGCGAGTAGGGGTGGGAATGCTAGGAGTATAAAACCATGAATCTCTTGATTCTGTAATATAAATGTCCAAAACTACGTTCGATCGTTAAATGGATGGTTTCATGTCAGCGGAAGTACCTGGCGGTACTAAGCGCTTGTACCAGAAAAGACTAGCTGCTCGGCTCTGAAAGAACCTCCAGCTACTTTTGCAATCAACAAGTTCAATGAAACCCTCTTATTTGCAGTCACTCATTTGAGCCTCTTCCTTCATTTTTCGTTTTCTTTTTTATCTCTTTGCCTAGTATGCCTTCCCATACCAATTCTCAGCTACCTCGAGGAACGCACACAAAAACTCTCACCGTCCTTGCCATCATCATTGCTCTCCTCTCAGCCCTCTTCTACTTTCTGGACTCTCATCTAGACTGGTTCTACATCCTGAATCCCTCGGACCTGCATGATTTGTCCGTCCGTGCCATCAGCACTCATGGAAATGACACTCGAGCTGTCGTGGGATTTATCGTAGGAGAACTGAGTGAGAAGCTTCCTGGTGGCTATGTCAATTTGGACGAAGAGTGGATCTTCAACAATGCAGGTGGTGCAATGGGCGCTATGTATATTATTCACGCAAGTAAGTTCAACCTACCATTTGTTTTGAAAGTCTTCAATCACATGACCACTGCTTGAGAAGCTTGCTGATGGAGAATCTAGGTGTCACAGAATACCTGATCATTTTCGGCTCTGCCGTGGGGACAGAGGGCCACTCTGGCCGACACACGGCTGATGATTATTTCCACATTCTAAAAGGCACTCAGCTCGCCTATACTCCTGGTTCATACGAGCCAGAGATTTATCCTCAAGGCAGCGTGCATCATCTTCATCGCGGCACCGTCAAGCAGTACAAGATGGATGAGGCGTGTTTCGCGCTCGAGTATGCGAGAGGTTGGATCCCGCCAATGCTGGGCTTTGGATATGCGGATACCTTTACGTCGACGCTCGATTTCCCGACCCTGTGGAGGACGACCTGGGTTACCGGCAGAGAGATGGTTGGGAATCTGTTGAGGGGCAAGTTGTAGATTCGTTGAATGGGGAGCCGGCGAATGAATCAGCGGTTGGCTCAGAGCTGAAGGGTAGACGCATGCCGTCGTAATGTAATACACAAATGTAATATACAAATAGAGATGTCAAAATTCATCAGTGCCGATACTTCCTGAACTTCTATTGATATGATATCTCATCATCTAAGGTGTTGAGATATCAAGACATAAAGTGATGGGACTGTACTCTCTACTGAGTATCCCCTACCTCATCGAACAGCTGATCACTGCTACAAGAACTTTCGTCTAACTACCTAATACCTTCCATCTATCATTGGTACAGTCTGCATCACGCAATTCATTCACTCGGGCATTTGAAAACGAGCAGAGTTGAACGTATTTTCGCCTCGCCTGTCGCCATCTGCATAGCTGGATACCCCTGCTAACCCTAACCCGAAGGGTGTCGACGTGCAACAAAACACATATCCCCTGCTCATCGTCCGTAAAATTGGCGATACCCCGGCTAACCCGAAGTGACGACGTACAACAAACCCATATCGCCTGCTCGTCGTGGCTGGCAATACCCTGGCTAACCCTAACCCGAAGGCGACGACGTGCAACAAAACCATATCCCCTGTCAGCTGCTGTATATTTGGCCTAATGCAGCAAGGTACAGCACTTAGGTGAGCCTATATTGACCAAACATAGTACTCTATTTTTGAAAACCACCCTTTAATTGTGCCTATTTCTATGATATCGATCGAAATAATCCCTTTCCTATATAGTACAATATTGTCAATGCGGCATGAAGATTCGAAAGATCGACATCAGCTTCGTACTTGAACCGACCCAGTGGATGTAAGATTTCTTAATTTTGTGGTGGTAACGAAATACCAATCAATGTCATTATAAGAATCAAGTTTCGTTACCCATAATTTAAGTCCAATGAGCTATGGTATAATGCCTTTTCGGAGCCGAGCAGCATTCCAGAGCTCAGTTGCTTGAAAGACGATTTTTCTCGGCGGAGGACAGCATCCCCTACCTCTCATATCACCAAGGCGAGACGCCGTATACACCACACACTCTCCCTACATCGGCATCCCTCTCCCCTTTAACGACCGTAGCGATTCTCTCTCCTCCAACATACCCCTCAACGCCCCCACGAGCCCGTTGATTCTCCGCATTCACCAGATTCGACACCACCAATCCCGGATCGGCTCCGAAAACCTTGAATCCATCCGGAGACAGCTGGTTATGGTACTGTACTATGTACATATTCAATGCAGCTTTGCTAGCACGATATTCGGTCCCTTCCGGTCTGAAAAGATGAGATTTTGGGTCCGAAGCGTGGGTGATAGATCCAGTACTCGAGCTCACAAATATAAGACGTGGTGCGGAGGCCTTCCTGAGCAACGGAAGAAAAGCCTCTGTTACACTGACAGTACCTACAATGTTCACTGCTAGAGTCTCTCGTGCTGCCTCGCGCCGAAGCTTGTTTTTACTGAAGATTGCTTGAGTTCATTAGCATGCGTAGTCGCTGAAGGTTTAGAAGAAGCCGCCACGCAGTTTGGCAGCGGTTCTAGGAACATGCAAGCACCCGGGACCTTGTCTCTGGAGCTTTAGTCTCGCTGCTCCGCCTCTATTGCACCCGCCACTAGGACTTGGACATGAGAATCAGCTTACCTGCATTGTTAACCAAAATGTCCAAACGGCCATACGTAGTCTCAACAAGCCTAGCAGCAGCATCCACAGAAGAGTTATCTGTGATTTCAATCTGGATAGTCTTCACTGTGCCTTTTATGGGGGCTGCTTCGAGAGCAGAGACAGCTTCTGCTCCTTTGGCAGGGTCTCGGCTGCCTAGAAGAACATGGTAGTTCGACGACGTCAGAAGGAGATTCTTTGCGGTTTCAAAGCCAACTCCTTGATTTGCACCTGTGTTTCTTGAGTGAGTAGATTGCCACGGCTCCATCTGCTTACTTACCAGTAATCAAAACGATCGTCTGCGAAGAAGTCATTGAAGCAGTGCCTGTCAGATCTCGGTGGAGTTTTATTGGACTGAAAAGCAATGCAGTGACAATGTAATAAGTAATAAACCTTTTATACAGACAACAGACTAGAGTGAACAGTTCGGAACCAAGCTTAACTTCCTGGTGGATGACTGCGGAGATAGTGGAGGTAATGGAGTTAAAATCATCCTCTCTCTTCGCACCTCTCAACACATCCGTCACCGGGTCAAATTCACCGATCGCATATCCCTGCCATGCGTTGAAATTACTGTATCGAACCTTCCAAAGAAAAAACATCAATATTGCTGATCCAGAAGGGTAAAGTAAAAGTCGTAAGATTTACTTAGAAACCTAGAAGCCAATTCAGTTCTAGTGAACAATGTATGCAAGCCAAAGAGTAGATCAAGACTAGCTTGAGTTTTCCTTCCTCTTTTGGGCACTGAAAACTTCCAATACTCCAGACCAAAATCATCTATTCGCTGTTAGGTCCTCTTCGTATCACGTCCCCAATATTGTTCCGTTGCCCAGATGAGATACAGATAAAAAGAGGACTAAAGTAGAGAAGAAGCAATTTTTTGTAAGGAAACCGATCTCCATACTCCATAGCCTAATTCAGGAACTACGCATTAATCATGGAATGGTTCATAGCTCATGTAGCAATAATTATGGTTTAGAACAGATCATGAATAGACAAATGAATCGGGAAAAGCTACTGCAAGAGACTTCTACTTGCCACTAGTTATTAAATACTTGCGAGCCAGAATCTGGTAATACATGAGAAAACACTACAATGACTTTCATAAGGTTTGCGGCTGGTCAGCTTTCACAAAGTAATGCCTCGTCGCGTGCAATCAGCCAGAGGAAAGGGTATCTCAAGATTCTACAATATCATCGACCTTTTACATACCAAACGCTGCGACCAAATTTTCATACGCCCATCCCAAACGCCAATATATGCAAATTTTCCCTGACACAGGCTCAAGCGAATGAGACAGTTTTCTTCTTGAGCTTCAACGGTCTCGTTCCAGCAGCGGCCTCGATTTTTGTGTTCTCCTTTCCATCTCCATCTCCAGTCGGTCTCTTCCGCTTCTTCCTCAACCCTTCCTTTGCCTCATCCAACTTTGACTTCCTAATTTCTTGTCTTTTGTCTGCTTCAGCCTTTCTAGCCTCCCGAATCTCCTCCATCTGCCGCGCCTTCATCATCTTGCTCTCGATCTGTCCCTCTTTATCCGCATTCACCATCGCTAAAATAGTCATCATGCTCTCCTAACTTCAGTCAGCAATCTTTTCTTACCCTAACAGATGATTGAACAAACCCGATCGTCCACGAAAACCTTCCCCTTCTTCTTGCCTTTTGGTTTCTCCACTCCAATCGGCGTGATCATGTTCAGCGTCGGAATATCTAATTCCTTCTCGGTATAGACTCTTCTCTTCTTCTTCAAGGTCGCAAAACTGCCAGCACTCTTCTGTGGTTTCGGGGGAGGCCCTTTGCTCTTTGGTTTCTTCGATTTCGAGACACCGTCATTCTGGGGTTTCGAGCTCGTCTTGCTATTCCTGATACCCGACTTATTCGTCGCATGCTTCGACTTCATCGTTGAGGTACGTGAGGGCGCCATCGTGGGTTTAGTGAAGAGGATGAAGAGTGGTTGGTGTTGAGAACATTTTGGATGCGATAAAAGATAACGTCGAAAATTTGGAGAAGTGGGGCTGGCCTAGAGGGCTTTGGTGGGCTGCAGGCTGGCTAGGCCCTGTCAACGGCCTACTGCTCTGGCAATTACTCGAAAATAACCTCATTCATCGCAATGGGCGCAAAAACAGCAGAAGAATCCAGAGTCCGCTCAGCTGCTCTGGCCCGCGATACAAATGAAACAAAAATCCAATTGGCAATCAACCTAGATGGCGGCGAATTCCCATCTGAAACAGATGAACGACTTATCAACGGATCAGATGGCCATGCAACCCAAGCTTCCAAATCGCAAACAATTGCTATCAATTCGGGCATTGGCTTCTTAGATCATATGCTGCATGCACTAGCGAAACATGCGGGCTGGAGTTTGGCGCTCAATTGCAAGGGCGACCTACACAGTATGCTTCCACTATAAATTTTGCATCTCAAAGCTAATAATTTCACTAGTTGACGATCACCATACTGCTGAAGACGTTTGCATAGCCCTTGGAGTTGCTTTCAAAGATGCCCTCGGCGTACCTACTGGTCTTGCACGATTTGGATCCGCATATGCTCCTCTTGACGAAGCTCTTTCACGCGCAGTTGTCGACCTGTCGAATCGTCCTTTCAGTGTTATTGATTTGGGATTGAAGAGGGAGAAGATTGGAGACCTCAGCTGTGAGATGATACCCCATTGTATGCAGAGCTTCGCGCAAGCTGCGAGGATAACAATGCACGTTGACTGTATACGGGGAGACAATGATCATCATAGGGCGGAGTCGGCGTTCAAGGCATTGGCTGTTGCAATTAGAACGGCTACGAGTAGAGTGGCTGGACGAGAGGGAGAGGTCCCAAGTACGAAGGGGACATTGAGCACCTAATGGGTAGCACAGAATTGAAGAATTAAACTCTACCAGGTGTACCAATTTGGTTCTCCTATTCCTTTAAGTTTGCGGCTCATTCCAGGTTAAAGCTTTGAGTGGCAAATCAAATATAATTCATCAAGATAGACAAGCGAACGAGAGCTGAAGCCAACTCTTAGCAAGAGCTAGATATCCGCAAGTCAATGTACCGTCCATGACGCTATCATCCCTCTGATGGACTATATTGAAATATTTCTCATCATGCTTGTACTCACTCAATTAACGAGTTTCTCTCACGAATCTAAAGCAAAAGGCACCAGCGCATATATTCATACACGGTATCCAGATTTAAACCAGAATTCCGATCCAGTGCCGTTTTAGGTTCGACCGGGCGCTGTGTTAGATGCTCCAGCACTGAAATTTCTATAGTCTCCGCACTTCGATATTGATGAAACTTCTTCCGTCCAGCTATGTCGAGACGAAGCCGCGGTCTCTTCCACGCTCTCACTTGTTGACCCGTATAAATGCTCGATCAACTGCGACTTGAAATTTCCGCTTACTACCTTTTATTTTCATTCTTCTTCTTGGCGGCAATGTTATGAGGTAGATGCCTGCTTACCTCTCTATTCTTCTTCTTATTGACAGCAACGTTCGGAACACGTACCCTTTCTTTTATCTTCTTGTGCCTGGGCTTTACTGGCATCCCGTCTAACTTGTTATGGTTCGTCAACTTCCCTTTCCCCTTACTCGACTTCATATTCTTCACTCTTTTCGCCTGTTGCTTTTGCTTGATGTCTCCTGTCTCCTTTGCTGACACATTGACCGCTTTGACATTATTCTGCTTCTTTAGCCTGCCTTCTCAACCTTCGCTGTCTTTGACTCTCCTCCAGGTCCTCCATATCCAGGTCGACTGCGTATTGTTCGGCAGGTCACTCGAACACCTACTTCGTCGATAGCCTAGAGGATTGGTGGAGAATTAACTTATGAATACGAACTTTCCTGCTTTGGAAAGAGTTGAACGTGAATTTAACTTCAATAATACCAGAAGGAACGAGACAATTGCCAGTATAAGCGTCACGATAGAAGTAGTACAAACTAAAATAGGATATACTTGAAGCCCAGCTTGGAATCAGAGCTTGTGTAGATGTGAACGTGTGCAGATTTAGGGGGGAAAATCCCTATACTAGGATCAGTAGGAGAAGTATCGGAAGTTGCAAACTGTGATGGCGATCTAAGGCTGGAGAGAGGTCAAAGGTATGTTTGAGTTCAGGAATTCGTTCAGTGTCTGCTTCCGTCAGCCTCGTAGCCTCGCATAGTTGGACGCGCTAATCAGAAGTCACCTGACCATGATCCCACTCCCGAGATGGAGCGGCATCCATCTTCTTAATATCTTTCCCGCGAGAAATCTCAGAACTCCTCTCCAATCCCACATCGTACGCGTGTTCCATTCTCCTACAAGCAGCTCAGATTCCCAAAGGAAGAGTGCAGATAATTTCTGCAGATTAAAGCGATCATGTCTTCTGATAAGCCTTTGCCGTTTATCTACCAGTTCGCGGCTGGTGAGTAGCTTTCTCCATGTCCAGTCGTCAATTGATGCTTACAATCTACTCAGGTGCCGTCGCTGGTGTCTCTGAGGTAATCCCACGGACTCTGCAAGTGAAATTCATTGGGCGCTAAGTTCTTGCGCTCCACAGATTCTGGTTATGTGAGTTCAATTTGCTCCGAGGTATTTCTGGACCGCGCACTAATCGTTCTCCCAGGTACCCTTTAGATGTTGTCAAGACACGCGTGTGAGTTTAATGAGGCGCTGAGAAGTTTCTAGAGCGGATGATTGACTGAGATAGACAACTACAAACTGGAAAAGGCACGGGGGCGGACTCGTACAATGGCATGGTTGATTGCTTCCGTAAGATCATAAAGAATGAGGGGTAGGATTTCAATTCAACACCCCCGCCCTCAAATTCTGACAGTTGCCAGATTCTCCAGATTGTACCGCGGTATCAATGCCCCCATTCTTATGGAAGCGCCAAAGCGAGCAACGAAGTTTGCAGCCAACGACGCATGGGGCAAATTCTACCGCGATTCTTTCGGTGTGACTAAGATGAACCAATCTCTCTCGATCCTCACAGGTGCTACAGCCGGTGTTACAGAATCCTTCGTCGTCGTTCCTTTCGAACTCATCAAGATTCGCCTTCAAGACAAGGCTTCAGCGGGGAAATACAGTGGAATGGTTGATGCAGTGGTCAAGACAGTCAAGGCTGAAGGTCCACTGGCTTTATACAACGGGCTAGAGAGTACAATGTGGAGACATGCATTATGGAATGCTGGATACTTCGGGTGTATCTTCCAAGTTCGGGAACTACTTCCAAAGGCAGATAATAAGACGACGCAGATGGGTTACGATATGTTGTCGGGAGCCATTGGAGGTACTTTCGGTACAATCTTGAACACGCCTATGGACGTTGTCAAGTCCCGCATCCAGAACAGCCCGAAGGTTGCTGGATCAGTGCCGAAGTACAATTGGGCCTGGCCCGCAGTGGGAACTGTCATGAAGGAGGAAGGCTTCTCAGCTTTATATAAGGGATTCTTGCCAAAGGTGCTCAGACTTGGCCCTGGTGGGGGTATTCTGTTGGTAGTTTTTACGGGGGTGATGGATTTCTTCAGAAAGATGAGAGATGAAGCTGCGGCTTGAGGAAATGAGTGGACATATCTTGATGGACTACATCCTGAATATCACCTGTACATCTACATCTACAGCTCTAGAATAGATCCCAGCGTTGTCTCGTCTTTGGAACACTGCCACGAAAGCAATATCACAAGTGATCCCGAGCAGAGAATGGAGATTCACATGTTCAAATGTCATACACTACTCCAGAGATTGTACGTCAAAGGCAGGCCTCCTAGCGTCAATCATCGACCTCGGCCCATGCTGTTGTCCACCTCCACCCCACACTCACTCCGCACTCCATACTCCACATTCTAGATGTGCTCGTCACTCAGAACTGGCAGCCAAATTTATATGATGTCTCCCGCAGCAAGACATGCGGGTGTTGCTCTCCTCCCTCCCCCAATTCAACCGACTCTTTGAGCTGGTTGAAGCGGTAAGCCCCATCAAGCCACAACAGCATGGATACCTCCTCATTTAAAGCCAGCAAGTTTTCCTCTTTTTGATTCATTGCCAAACTTTAGCTGATAAGTTTAGATCTTCGATTCCATGTCATAAAATCGGTACCTTATCCCACCGCAAGCCCTGAACTTCCACCTACATACAATGGCTAAAGATCGAAACAACATTGTTGATGTCGCACGTCAATCGAAACCAATCAACATCAGCGATCCATACGACGCAACTTGGCTCGCAGGAAAGACTGTCATCATAACTGGAGGCGCATCGGGATTTGGAGAGGGATTCTTCAGGAAATGGGCTGAAGCTGGAGCTAATGTGATCATTGGCGATATCAACAGGGCGCGAGGGAAAGCCTTGGTTGAGGAGGTGAGGGAGGCGACCGGGAGCAAGAATCACCACTTTCTTTACTGCGATGTCACGAATTGGCAGTCCCAAGTGGACTTCTTCCAGTCAGCAGTGAAGCTCAGCCCACATGGCGGAATCGATGGTGTGGTAGCAAATGCGGGCATCGTAGGTCGGTTTCCCCTATTCCTCTGGGATCCAGCCGTTACTCCCAATGAATTAATGCTGACTTGAGGTCTCTCTATAGACGTGCCATCAACCTTCGAACGGCCACAAGGTCTCGATGTCGATACACCCCCGCCTCCAAATTTCAAATGCTTCGAAGTCAACATGTTGGGGGTCATGTACACCGCACATTTAGCAATGTTCTGGCTTCCCCGCAATCCTAACTCTGGCAATCTCAGTTCTTCGACTTTCCCTGCCCAACAATCGCGAGATAGACATCTTCTGCTTGTGGGATCCATCGCCTCGCTCGGCCCACTCCCAGGTCAAGCTCAATATTGTATTTCCAAGCATGGAGTTCTAGGCTTGTTCCGTTCTCTTCGAGCTACGTCTTTTGTTCATGGCATTCGAGTCAACATGGTCTGCCCGTATTTCATAGACACACCCATCATCCCGGCCGCTGGTAGGCTGCTGCTGGCTGGAGGAGCGATGGGGAAACCGGAAGATGTTGTTGATGCTGGAACTCGGTTTTCCGCAGACACTCGTATAGTTGGAAGAGCTCTAGTGATCGGACCGAAGGTCAGAGTCAATGTGGACGATGAATGGGAGTTGGTTCCACAAACATCTGCAGGTGGAAAGGAGATTGCCATCTGGGAGCCATATGCAGATGATTTCCAAGAGGTCGAGGTATTTGTTGCAAGGTTTACCCGGCTCTTAAACCATGTTGAGAGAACCAGGGGTTGGATTGGCTGGGCAGTTGATATGGTGAAGGTCATTTTATATCCTATCAGCGCTGGGATGCAAAAGTAAAGCAAGGTGGATAATGTATAGACCGTGTTGCGAATCAGTCGTTTCCTCTAACTTGCTCTATCTCCTCAAGATGCACCGATGCTCCGCCCAACTAACTCCTTTGCTCAGTAATATAAAAATAATCATGATGAAAAGAATAAAAGATCCGAAATTTTATATTATTTATTTATAAGATATATATAATAAAAGCAGCCATCGTAAAGTCTCTGCAATGTCTCCTCCCTGGGTCTTCATGCACTGTTGAGTCCCCTGCACCCAGATCGAGCTTCGATGCTGACTGCAATGTCGTCCAGAGGACGTTTTGGTCCCATGGTCACAATTCGCCGTACTGTACATGCCTCGAGTTTGTGATATATGCTAGTTAAGCTCGAGGAAATATGCGAGATATTGGGATGATTCGAGAGAGTAGTCATCGTTGCGCGGGAGAGAGGTATTGAACACCTCGGGACTTGGAAGATGAGTGTTTAAAGTAACAAATATGAAGTAGTGCACTTGGACATGAAAGAAAATTTGGTCAAAGCGATAATAGTCATAAAAGTTAACATTATCAAATAACGAGTTCAAAGAAGTGGACCAAGTCATGAAACACATTGGTCCAGTTTCGATGGCTTTTCTCGCATCGACCGCTCCATGCAACTTCTTCCAGGAGCGCTGTTCCGTAGGGCAGAGCTTCTTCCCAAACAGTCAGAGGCTTGATGCACTTTTGGAACACATATGTGCTCGATGCTCCCCATTGGGAAGGCAACGGTAGGTAACATGCATTCAGTTGCCTCTCGTAAACTATTCTACATCTCAAAAGGAACCATCTTAGCAATTTTTGATTCAAGGACTAGCCTACAACTTACTAGAGACACCACGTTCAAACTCGATGACCAACTTCCCGAACTGGGATCCGCTTTTGATCTCATCAAATAATGTCTCAATATCCGTGAGATTATCCAAACCCTTAACCACACTTGAAACAACAGGTCTGATCTTTTTCTCGCTCACAAACGCTATCATATCCTTAAACTCTTTCCTTGATCCCATAGTCGTACCTCGAAGATCCAGATTCAGGAGAACTGCATTCATGGACCAATCCATTTTAGGAGCAACCGTCATTCCGTATTGAACAATAACTCCGCCGGGCTATTTCTATCAGCTTTTGTTGTCCAATTCACTGAAACTGTACGTACTTTCAGCAACCTCGCTCCTTTTGAAACAATCGGACCTCCTGCTCCATCGATAATCGTATCTATGTACGGCCGATCCTTTGGAAGAATCTTCTTCAGATCCTTCTCCCACGCATCGGCCCTATAACTCACACCTCCTTTCGCGCCCATCTTTTTCGCCTTCTCAATCTTCTCCTCTCCCCCACTCGTCACATAAGCATTCATTCCCAGCGCCACCGCAAATTGGAGCACATTCAAAGCCACTCCACCACCAATACCAGTAATTAGTACATTCCGTCCGGCCTCCGCATTCCCGCTCTTGGTCATCAGCGCCCTCCAGCCAGTCAAGCCCGTGAGGGGAAGAGCTGCTACCTCAGCGGGGCTCAAATGAGCGGGCGCAAGTTCGACCTCGTCTTCTTCGACACAGACAACCTCTTGGCCCGTACCAAGCGGGATGGTAGAAGTTCCTCCCAGGATTGCATATCCTTTCGGCGATTCTGGAGCGTAGGGTGAGTCCTTCCATCCCCGGCCAGGAGTCAGGACAACTTTCTTGCCGATCCAGGATTGGGATGCTGAACTGCCAATGCCGGTCACGACACCGTAGCCATCGGCGAGGAGGGGTACATCGAATGAAGGAGCGGGGTAGAGATGTTGGCGAAGAAAGTGGTCTCGGTGGTTGAGGGATACGGCTTGGATCTCGACTACGAGATCGTTTGGTCGGGGGGTTGGAGTTGGGACGTCTACAATTCTGAGACTGGAAGAGTCGGAAGGTTAGTAATTGAATATTGGTGGGCAAATTAACTCCGAGCTTGGGCTGATGGGAAGCCTCACGGATAATATACTTTCCCGGGTTTCCCCTCCACTTGCTGCATTTTGATTGCTTTCGGCATCTTGACAGTTGTATGATTATCGAATTGGTTGTTGGTATGATTGATATGGGGATCTAATTAAAGTGTATATGTAGAGAAAAAGGTTTGGAGAGCATTTGTTGCTTAATAAGAGAATATCGTTGTCAATGACGTCTCAAAGAAGGTGCCGAGGATCAATGACCGAAAGCGGAGACGGAGATATGGAAAAGGCCTAACGAGGCTGACGATTAATCAACAGTACACAAAGTATACCACAGCTACGGCATTGTTTGCTTACGTCCTGAATAGTTGAATGTCCCAATCGCTTAGCTCGCTTACAAGTACAGTCAGTACCTTTGCTTCCGCCAACAACTCTCCTCCCGCTACATAGCACTAGCTTAGTTCAAAGCAAGCAGCCCTTGTAATATACCATTGGCAAATCAGAACCTTCCAACAATATCGCACAAGATCTTCACGGTTCCGGATCGTGCATATCATTCGAGAACATAGGATTCTGAAAAGCCACAATTGGGGTTTTGTTCTATTCGAATTTCGCTAATGCAGCTTTGAAAGTCTGAACAAAATTCCACACATCCTCATAAGTGTTATACAATGGCACAGGGGCAACCCGAATCACGTCCGGCTTCCTCTTGTCACAGACGATGCCGGCCTCTTCCAGCATTTCTGACAGCACATCTAGTCTTCCTGGCTTTAGTAGAATGCTCAGCTGAGTTCCTCGGGCAGATGGGTCTGAAGGTGTTATGATTCGAAATGCTCTAGTCGATTCCTCTGTTCCTGCATACAGTAGATGCTCCAGATAGGCGGTAATCTGCACTGACTTTTTCCGAAGATCGCCCATCGACGTTTGGTTGAAAACAGAAAGTGCTCCACAGAGTGAGGCAAGATCAACGACGGAGGGGTTGGAGACTTGGTAGCCACTTGCTCCTGGACTGGGTCTGAACTCTGAAGGCCAATCAGTGAAATGCTTCACAGAAGTAGAAGGGAGGGACACTTGCTGTTGTCCATATTGAATCGCGAATTTTGATCTCCCCCATACCATCCAGCCAATCGATGTCTGAATACAGGCTTGTTTTCATCTTGACTGTAATCAACAATTCCGTGTCTCTCATGAACATAAAGCCCAGCGATCGCCCCAGGGCCCGCGTTCATGTACTTGTATGTACACCAAGCAGCGAAATCGACATTCCAGTCATGTAATTGAAGAGGAACGTTCCCTGCCGCATGGGCTAGATCCCACCCAGCAATCAATCCTTTCGATTGAGCATACTTGGTGATGCGCTGCATCTCGAACAGCTGTCCAGTGTAATATTGAATTCCAGGAAGGAGAAACAGCGCAGTCGTTGAAGCATGTTCATCGATAACAGAAAGAATCTTCTCAGTGGAGACCTCATATTCGCCCTCTTCAGGACCAACCATGATCATACACTCATCTGGATCATATCCATGTCCTCTAATCTGTGACTCTATGGCGTAGTGATCACTTGGAAATGCCTTCCAATCCAGAATGATCTTGTTCTTGCTGGCGGTAGGAGTATAGAAGCTGGCCATTAACAAATGGAGGTTCATCGTTAATGTTCCCATTGTAGCAACCTCTGATGGGAGTGCTCCAACAAGAGGGGCTTGTTGTTTGGAGGTATGTTCGGCCAATAGTTGCCATTGCGTCATGGGAGAGTCCTCGAGGTCCCTGAAATGGCCATGAACACCGATGGATGACCATGTATCTAGATGAGTCTGAAGATACTCTGAAACTGCTCGAGGCTGTAGTCCAAGAGAGTTTCCACAGAAATAAATTGATGATTCGTGGGACAGACCTATCAGCGTAAGTATATATCACGTGACCTACACTCAGACCGAAACGTACCAGGTTTCGTCACCTTTTTCGACTTGACATTGGCTTTCGACGGAATTATGAACTTTTCTCTGAACGACCGCATGTGGTCCTTGGCATCTAGTGATTGCGCATACTCCTTGGTATCGGCTTCAGATGGAAATAATGGTTTGGCCAGTTTCGATGGAACTTCTTGTTCGGCGGCAATATATCCCATCTTTTCTTTGGCGAAGCCGCGAAATGCTGGCAGATCGGAGTCGATTGGACAGCTGCGTGTAAAGGCTCAACTGAAATGTCAAGTGATAGAGTGCCATAAACCTCCTTTGTCAACCACTTTGTAGGCGTCGCCCGTCTCAATCAAATTCTGCATCGGATTAGATCGGTTTAAGATTTTCACCTACAGAAGCGTTGTGGTTCCGCTTCCGCTTCCGTATCCGCCCTCTCGAAGTCTGCCGTGGGGTATTTGATAACCGCACAGTCACAATTTCATTTCAAAGACCCAATGGAGCCATGGAAATCATGACCAGCATGGATTCTGACACCACAATTGATTACTAGAGTCTCGATCGTGGGTCTTGTAAAGGGTTCAAGTACTTGACATTCCGCACTGGCCGACACCACGACATTTTCCTCCCGGTACTAACGGCTCACCTACTCCAGATCACTGCTTTTTCCAATTTCAATATTACATACTCTCTCCTCACTTCGTTTGTGCAGCTGGAGCGATGTTAGGTCCTCTAAATATTTCTCTCCGAGAGTTCGGTGTTTCTTCACGCAACGGCTTTCTTCCGGATCAATTGCCCGCATGGCGATTAAGGGACTCGTACTATGACAGCTGGGAAACAATTGTTCACAGATTACCTTCTCTTTTACGTCTGAATCGACTTAGATGTGAAGTCGATGCATTGCCAGTTCTTTCGACGTCCAGACTAAAGGCCGAAAACGAATGGCAACGCGCATGTCTGTTGCTTTCGTTCATGACCCATGGCTATATCTGGGGAGGAGAAAATCCTTCTGAGGCGTGTATTTCTGACCTCTTCCTCCTAAGAATGTACTGACAGCTCAAATAGAGATTACCTGCTGCGATCTCAGTTCCATTCCTCGAAGTCTCATCACATCTCGGCCTCCCCCCAACAGCAACTTACTCGGCACTCAACCTATGGAATTTCACCGCACTTCCCAACTCAGATCTTTCGCAAATAGAAAATTTATCAGTCTTGCACACCTTTACAGGCTCTGAAGATGAAGCATGGTTCTACCTAATCTCCGCCGCCATCGAAGCACGTGGGGCAGAAATAATCCGTACGATGCTGAAAGCCATGGATGCTGTTCGGGTCAACGACGCACACACCGTTGCACAATGTCTTCTCAACTTCGCAGACACGGTCCCTGAAATCGCAGCTATACTCGACCGAATGTATGAGAAATGCGATCCTGAAGTGTTCTACCACAAGATCCGCCCCTTCCTGGCAGGGAGTAAGAACATGGCATCAGCGGGTTTGCCTAATGGTGTTTTTTATCAAGAAGGCGACGGAAGGGGTCAGTGGAGACAATATAGTGGAGGAAGCAATGCCCAAAGCTCATTGATACAATTTTTTGACATTGTCCTCGGAGTCGAGCACTCGCCTACAAAGAACTCGAAAGTTGTGGAGGTGGATCTGAAAGCCAAGCATGGGTTCCTTTCGGTAATTCGCCACCTTACCGAAGCCCCCTTTTTCCCTTCTAACAGATTTGCAGGAAATGCGCAAGTATATGCCCGGATCTCATCGCAGCTTTCTTCAGCACATCGAATCTGTTGCCAACATCCGCGACTACGTCAAGACATCAGCGTGTACTGAAGACGTGACCGCCGCATATAACCTCGCTGTTGCACGGCTCACAGCATTTCGGAATGTACACATTCAGATCGTGACTCGGTATATCATCTTGCCTTCACGGAAACTGCCTCCCACGCAGTCTAGCGGCTTAAATCTTGCGGTCGCATCGACGATGAAGAAATCGAGTGATGGTTTGTCAGGGACAGGTGGGACGGAGCTGTTGCCTTTCTTAAAGCAGAGTAGAGATGAGACGAAAGCGACTGCGCTTCATTGAGACTCCAACTTGAGGAAATGTTGATGCTTGCCTGGAGTTGAGAGACTGTTGGCATTATTGTGTTGCATCTGCATGGCGTTCGTCTAGATTGGATATTCTAGAGGGGTTCAGAACAGGTTATATTGCAGAGGGTTTCGTATAGCGGGTGGAATCTACGCATTCTCAAGCCTTTTTAAAATGAGTATGGAATTAAGAAACACCATCAACATGGACAGTAGACAATGACTAATGCAAGTCTGGGCGTCACACCATACATCAATGAGGTCAAACGAAAAAAAGTCTTGTCACCCAGCTTCCGTGGCGCGGATAATCCCTCATGGCGCGGATAATTCCTGTCACTCCCTACTTGAAGATTGTTGTTCATCTGTTCAACTTCATGTATTCGAATAAATGTCCTACTGCAGTTCTGAAGAGGTAGCTGAGAGCGCTCAAGATAAAGTAAATAATAGTTCATGTTCATGGACCACAGCGCGGCGGTAGCTTTGGACCGATTGATCTACTGATTAGCTTAGTAGGAGGTCACTGCTTTCGTTACGCTTCATAAATAACATCTAGGCAAATGTTCTTCTCAACTCCCTGGCATGAAACTAAGCATGAGACTGAGACGGTGTGAGGTACGAGATTGGCCAGATGGGGCACGGACGGGCAGGTGCGTGGAAGCCGTCTAGCCGTCTTCGCACATGCATCAATCTGACTGAGATCATGACAGTCATCTTTCGGTACCGACAACACGTCTCGAAATGCACATCTATTCCCGCTGCGAAGATCTTCCAATTCTATCTTATTCATCATGGCAAATCCAGCAGCGAGGCTTCAGGTCGACCTGCGGACAAGCTTTCCAGACCTCTCTCCGAACGAACCCTTGACACCTTCAGAAGAGGATTGAATCTTTGATACCGATATTTATGGAACAATTCTTCTCTCGGAGATAACTACGGCTTGTCAGGAAATGTTCCTAACTACCTCGACGCACCAGCCCACCTCCGACGGGGACCAAGTATTGGAATTACTACCCTTTTATGAACGAGGTCTCGCGAAATTTCCAGAAGATAATGCAAATACGTTGTCGCTGCATGTCGAATCATGCCGTAAGACCTTCTGCTAAGCGCCAACCAAGACTCATCTGAGGGTGACTGCCAGTAAGGGGTAAAGCTGGACTGCTTGACGGAGAATATAGCGTGCCGCTGGTAGACCAGTCGATTATTACATTGGAAGGACGACGTCAGATTATAGTTTGAGGCCCTAATGGATTGATTATGCTACGAAAATACCCCTGATCAGTCGCCGCTTCGAGAGCTCTGTCTGATTGTTCTCGCCACAGATCCTTTCTGGTGGCAGACATTGGAGGGTGGGGGTCTGAAACCCTTGAGGCTGGCTATCCCGACTTCGCCGTCGAACTCCCTTAGGTCTTGCGAAGATACGAGACCGTGCAAGGTGACTCGAGATATGTGTCTGCTAAAGGATCCGTGCTACTGTCACGTCCACAGCAGCCATTATCAAGAATACGTATCTCCCTAGCCGAGGCTTGTCATTTCTACAGCTACTTCTGGCTCATCGTTCGTACTGATAGGCATAGCTTGCGGCTGTTTAGACAAGAAACATCGAAATGAAATGGAGCTCTTTCCATCGACTTTCGCTGATCAGCGTTCATCAATTTTCCGTTAGCTGTTGCTCGTAAGCGAGCAATGGATCTCTTTACTCTTGATAGTTTTTGATCTCTTTATGTGTACTCATCTGTCTACTTTGGATTTTAAGATTTGTCGGGCAGTGCTTCACCAAGCCTTTTCAAGCATGCCGTATTTGATTGTTTGATTAAATGATATAACACGAGCCTCCTCATGTCTGCCTTATCAAGCTTGCTAGATGGTTAGTTTCTGAGCGGTGCTGTATATTTGTGTTCAGGTGTCTAGTGTCACGTCACTTTGATTGCCTCAATGGAAAGCGAAATAAGCACCAGGGTAGTCTAAGTGTGCGACGTAAAGTTCCAGATCAACGAAGCGTCTAGACTTCACAGCGCAATCAAGCTGAGGATTTGGAGATGAAGGCTAAGAACCCCTGTATCAGCACAACTTCGTAATGAGCTCAATCTCGGATAACCAAGATCCAGAAGCTAGAACTCGGCTCGGGTCCATGGCATAACGAGATTCGATCAGTTTCAAGCTATCAAACGCCACAAAGATGTTAGAACTGCTTTGACCACTCAAAGAGCACTTTGAATATTCGTTTTGGAATGGATGGGGCATGGATAATAAATGAGCTATCTCAGAAACATCTTCACCCAAGCAGATGGTGTTCGCAGCACAAAGGAAGTCCTCGTTTTTGGATAGCGGAAATGTATTCCGTGGCATTTGCAAAGGATTCCGGACTCATGGTCAACGGAAACTAGTATCTATCTTACTGGGAAAATAGCTTACAGACTACGCCGATTTCAAGGGCCCCAGTCGGACCCTTGAAAATAAAAATGGCCAGTGCTTCATGGCGTTTCTCCCTAGCCCATTGTAGAGTTGATGAGGCTGAATACACCTGGTCTGTCTGTCGCATCGTAATAATTAACCTCCGTTGAAACCAAACGCGTCTTCTAGAGACGCGCGAGCGGTGGACGCGTTGGGACTTCTTTTAATCTCCGGTTGTTCTCTTCAATTCTCTACTCATTCTCGATTTGCCTTCCCGCGGAAAGCTTTACCTGCCATTGCATTGCTCTAAGCATTAAGGTTGGCCTTTGACATCTACAACGAAGCCATCTGTATTTTCCTCACCATAGTTTTAACCCATGTCTCCCGAGCGTTTATCCCGCTGCAAGACGGCACCACCAAGGCTGCGTACCTCTCAACGGCTTCCAGACTCCAGACCCCAGAACAGCGGTCTTCCCAGACTCTCATTCAACCACCAGAATATCTTTTCATTGACCTCTGCCTCACAACCTCACAGTCTACCACTAAGTCCTAAATGCCCTGGCCACACACCAACTCCCGAGCTACAAAAATCCCATCAATCTGCCTTTCAACCACCGACTCAAACTTGCAACCAAGATACGCAAAGAATTTCTGAGCATCCAACATCCTATTTGACCTCAGCACAAACGACACCCGAAATACACCATGATGTACAAAGCTTCACACGAATTGAACGAGAATCTGATGTCGCAGAATTAGAGAACGAACAACGGCTGAACCTTTCCTTCTGGAATGATAGTGTGGCTTCGATTTCACAAAGTCCCAGCTGCTCTCCCCAACCCCCCACCCCGTCAGATATCACACACTCCGGAACCAGAAATAGTCAGAAAGTCGGCCGAGAGATTCCAGTCATTGTTATTGATGATTCAGACCAAGAAGAGGACGGCAGGGATCAGAGTGTTAACATGTCATGGACCCAAAGTCGTTTACGAGAGCGGCCAGCAAAGCTCCCTGTGTCCGAAGACAGTGAAGATATTCCTTTGATTCATGGGCCATTGATGGAATCCATTGAAAGAGACGTAACTTTTGATCCGATTGAAAAACGTCCACGGCAGAGTGCCGAGGCTCTTGCACCCGCACATGAGGATGCCCAAAGATGGCCAGTCAAGAGGGTGATAGGAGAAAGATCTCGAGCCGACGATCATCAATACCGGGTCGAATGGCTTGGCTATGATGGATCGTCACAATGGGTACATGCAGAACATTGCGAGTGCCCTGTCCACATTGCTAAATGGCGTGCTGTGCAAGAAAGAGAGCTGTTTGCCGCCAGGCCAGCCGAGCGGATGGATGACGTGTACAATCGTCAGTGGTTGAAGGAAGCTGGCCGTCGAGGAGTTGAAAATGCTCGCCTTCCCAAGTATCCGGGCTGGAGATGCCGATACCGCACAGCGGCAGGGAGGTTTGCTCGCCCTGGGACGAGGGGTTCGTGGCTCGAAGTACTGAGGATGCCTACAATTCCACCAGATTTCCGCAAGAATAATGCGAGACCACAGCATGATGTGAACTCCCAAGCAGGATGGCGAGATTCAGATTTAGAGGAAAGAGAGATGCGGAGAAGAAAGCAAGAAGATGCAGAGGGGAAAAGGGTCGCAGCGGCGAAGAACGCTGAGATGAAAAAGCAACGCCGGGCAGCTGAAGAACGGAGAAGGCAGGAGAAGTTCAAGAAGGAGAAGGAGTTTAGAGAGGCAGAAAGAAAGCTCCATGAAAGGCAGAACGATAAGAGCCTAAGGAAGCAGAGAAGGCAAGAGAGGAGGGAGAAGAAGCAACGTAAAGCTACATTGAGGGAGAAAAAGCACCAGAAGAAAGAACAGCAACTAAGGGAAGAAGCTACCAGGGTTGAGGCCGAGAGGGTAGCAACTATGATGGAGAAGCGGAAGAAAGCCCATGAAGAAAGAGACAGGATCCTAGCGGATACGGTGCGAAAGTACAGTCAAAACACTATCGTCAACGCTAAAGGACCTGACGAACCGAAGGTCACACCTAAGCAGACGAAACTTCGGAAAACATCCGCTAATATCGCCAAACCCGCTGTTAAGCCTAAGATCCTACGCCTTGGCTATCAAGACCGCTCCCTCTCGATAGATTCAACGATGAGCAACAACACGAAATTTGTGAGGCTTCGAGCAAATGAGGCTCTCGCGAAGAGTCAGGAAAGGCCAAGGCTCGTTCGAAGCCAGTTTCGTGCTACTCTTGGGGAGCGGCAAGCCGAAGCTCGCATGATGCAAGCACGGTGAAAATCCGCCCCAGATCATTAATGATGATTGGTTCTGGTCTTCAACTTAGATCAGGGTTTACGGCAACTCCTCAGCGACATCTTCAGTGTCTTCGCAGCAGTCAAGTCTCACCCAGTGTTCTTCTACCTCACAAACTGTTTGTGTTTCTTGGAGTGCCTTGTATTCGTTGGCAGCTTCTCCTTTACATTGCCCAAAAAGTTGAAGACCCAGTATTTGTATCTCTATGTAGTCTTGCTCGGATTCTGGCTTTACATTATGTTTTATACCCAGATGTCGAAAAGCCCTGGTATTTTGAGATTTGGGTTGACGATATGGCGTTTCTAGATTTTAGTTTTGATGTATGTGACATACATCCAAAGGCTGTGTGGAAATAACGGCGTTCCAATGTTGTGATTTAATTGGGTGTCAAAAAGTTAAAGATATCTTGTGTATGGTGGGGAGGAATATGTGGTTATATAAATCATTTATGGAAAGCAGACATCATTCCTCTCAAAAGGTGAACCAATGTGATCAACCGGAAGCGCCGGTCACTTGCGCAAGGTAACACGCCATTCTCTCCTTTCATACTTCAAAGCTTTCAAGAACGCTAGCTTATATTCTATTTGTTGGGAGCACCCACCCCCTGGTTCTTGGTTTTTGTACTCGCATTTGAAGCATTCCCCCCCACAGTGAATTTCTGACAGTCATCCTGCGCTCCACGCTGAGCAACAGGCATGAGAACAGGCTGGTGGTTGGATGCCGAAGACATACTGCATACTCTGTAATTACCAGGAGGAAGTCCACCAGTAACCGTAGCTGAAAGGAGACCTTTCCCGTTCCCAGCATCGTTGATGCCTTTAAAGAACACAAAGGCGCTCGGATCGAGCGCCGCAGTAGGCGTGAGACTTTCCCCCATATCCTGGACTGTGATGTGGGTGTGGCCGATGATTTGCCCGTTTGATGCAAGGTCTTGCGGTGCTGCGTAGTATGTTGCTGCGGCGTTGGTGAAGGATCCTGCCGTCAGGCCAGAGGTCTGGACGGAGATTGTGAAATCCTTGTTTGCTGCAATATTTTCAGCGGGTTTTGGAGAAACGATAATCGATGAGACCATGTTGGCTGTAGAGGGGATTTTCCCCATGACTGTGGAGGATCAGCATGAAGCCAGTCCAGGAAATTGCAAATGGTTCTTACCAATACCATTACATGATCCACCTTTGGCCTGCAGACCGTTGGTCAATGTATTTCCGGAACAGAAATTGATAAAATTGGCGTTATCACTGTTTACCGTTAGTTCTCCAAAGCTGCAAATAACCCTCCTTAGAGACGAAGCACCCACGTTTCTGAAGCAGCTTGACCAGACACAGGTGGGTTTTGCCCATCTGATTGACTTCCGGTCTGAAGTGCATTTGCATTCAAACATGTCACAGTTGCTGCAGCGTTATTGGTTTTTCCACCATTATTACTCGCTGATGTTGATGCTTTGGCTGCATTTTTATTCCCATTGTTACCCCCAAATCTATTTTGTCGCCGCAGGAGCCGGGCCTCTTCTCTGATAGAGATCGCTTCAGTGTACGTAATGAAGCTGAGGATAATAACTACTGCTTTATGGAACAGCATGGCTTCCTCAAGTTATCGAATAATGGTTGAAAGGGTGAGTAGTCTGAGTTTTGGAGAAATGAAGATGAAATCGACGATCAACGTGATTTTGACCAGCAGCAGAAACAACGGCGAAGAACGAGCAAGGAAAGAATGACAGTCGCAAATGTAGAACTGAAAGGACTGGCTTCAATAAAAAGGTATACCAGGCAAGCCCAAGGATACTTCCTCCAGAAGTACTATACAGCTGCAACAATTCTCCATATTTCATTTATGTCGCAGGCGGAAGCCAAGAAAAACCAAAAGCACCAAGCCCCTTCAGAATTGAACTAAAGCTGACAAGAAATTGGCTGCCCTCTGAATGGTATTCGTGAATGCTTCAAACAGCTCGGCGTGTTCTGCCGAGAGCCAAGCTGCAAGAGAAGTGCTTCAAGTTCTAGTAGTGGAAATTCCCCTTCGGCTAACCTATCAACTTTAAAGAGTATCTACACGAATTATGATGAAAGACTAGGTGCTACTATCTTCAAATTCTGTTCGAAAAGCCTGAAGTGGGCTTATTCAATCAGAGACGTTATCTCCATGGTGTATCTACCAGGCGGCGAATCCTTCTACGCATGTCTCACTACGAATTTGCGATACAGGTAGGGCTTTGAGGACCAAGAAATCATCGATGCCGCTCTTGCAGGATGTTGTACCCTTGGCTCAATAAATCTAGTTTCATGGCTTCCGACTTCTAGGTATCACCACTGTCCTTGGCTCCTTGGCCCGTCCCATATTTTCTTGGATGTTTCGGACTTCAATCATGTGCATGAGCACTTTAGGATATCAAAGACAGGAACACTTGGCTCTTTTGGTTCACTGAAGTCCGTGGTGAAATGAAATTTTATTCTTCTCTGATCAACTACGATGAAAACAAGCCGCCAACCATCTTGACTGAAAACCCGCCATGTTCTGCATGTTGCAGACATATTGAGAAGCTGATCATCCCTTCGTTATTCAGGCCAAAAGAAAAAGGAAAGAAATGTCAAAGCTTTGTCTACCCTTTAGTGTAGTCGACCGCCATGACAGATGAAGCCCCTCCGTGGGGTAGGTGGAGTGGTGGGCAGAGCAGACCTTTTTCTCCAACGAAAGCAAATAAAGTGCGCTCCTGTCCTACGAACCACTCACCCGGAACACCACTATGATGCGGATCAAGGAACGGGATATCCTCTTCTCTGCGCGCGTTTCTGGACTGCGACCCATTGCATCGTTACTCCCTGCTTGTGCTTGAAAACTTCATCCACGGCAGCGTCTAAGACCTTGATACCTATGGTTAGCTTGTCCAAACTCTGGAATGCCTCCAATGCCTCCTTCTTCCACGTGACACGCTGTTCGAAGCGGTGTCTGTATCGGTCCATAACCTTGCCTTGCGCCTTGTGGCCGAGAAGAAGTTCCGTCAGCTTGACACGCTTCGTCTCGGCAATGTTGAATCGCTGCCAATGGCGGTAACGAACGCTTTCGATCCAGGCTCGGTAATGGTTGAGCTTGTTGATTTCCTGTAAATTTTAGAAGCCATAACTTTGAGCTGAGGAATGGGAGATAGTACCTGGGGCAATGTGGCTTCTGGGAAGTTCGCGCTTCTCAATATCTTTTTGACTTTTGGTGGGAACCATCTGGGGATGGTCTCAGAAGTCTTGGCATCTTCACCGGAATTTTCATTAGGACCATTGGGAGTATGGTTGGCTTGGCCTCTGAGTTCCGGAATCCTCTCACCATTGTTATTAGAAATCATCTTGCGGGGGTGTTGTAATTTGGGGACTATCTGAGGCTGGGGGTCTCTGCTTGAACCAAGAGATGCGGTTGAGATAGAAGGCGCAGCCCCGACATTCACCAGGAAACACTCGCTACTGGGAGCAAATGTTGTCAAGTGGCTTTGGGGACCATCGAGACTTGTATTGGTAGCGGCAAAATCCTTTGCTGGTGAGACCTCGGAAATCATATCGGCCTCGGATTCCTCATCGCTTTCTCCATCGCTACTCTCAGATTCTACTTCTCTGATTGGATTATCATCGATTTGGGCATTCAGGCTCGTCTGATCTTCGTCATCTCCTCTCTCAATGCGGCGCTCACCGGACAAATATATGAATCTGGACTTTTTTGGAACGACAATGTTCTCATCGTATGTCATGGGACTTCGCTGCTCCTCATCAACATCGATATCGTATCCGCTCTCACTCTCGTATTCACTAGAGTCGTCACTGCCGCTTTCGCTTTCGCCTGAGGTGCTGTCTATTACTAAGAAGGTGGCAGATTGAGAATCGTTGCTCGTGAATCTTGCAAGATCAATTGCGCGAGGTGGCTGTGGAGATTCTGCATCAACCGGGGAAGTCTTACGAGAGCTTATACTGTTATTAACTGATGGAGCATGATCAGAACTAACAAATGGGGCCGAACGTGTTCGAATGACAGTTCCATCATCGCTGTCGCTTTTATCTTCCCCGTAGGAGGCCCTGAATAGATCTTCCCATGCGCGATATGGAGTGGTGGATGTCACTTGGGCTGGAGCAGCGGAATTTTCAGGTTTGTCGTCACTGCTTTCACTCTCGCTGGTAGAATCTGCAATCTCGATCAGATCTCGTTTGCTTGGTCCACAGTCTTCATCATCATCTGTCATATCCTGGCCGTCATCAATATCACTTTTATAATCACTCTCTGGAATGGACAGATCGATGGTCTCTAGTTTCGATGAAGCGACACTATCGACCTTGGCTTCGCTTTTCGAAGATGTGACAGAGTTGATTTTGTTGGAGAGAGCTCTAGACCTGTTGAACACGATCTTAATCTTGGGTTCAGTGTTTAAAACAGGACCATTGATACCAATGAACTGATTGTTGGAAAGATCTTCATCCTTGGCTTGCTGATTAGGATCCTCCATGCTGAGCTCGGCTTTGTTGACTTGCATGGAAGGGGAGTTTGTCTTGGCTTCTGTAACTTGACCACGGTTTTTGGTGAGTTCGGACTTCTTGTTGAGCGGAAGCTCTACATTTCCTTGCTTTTTGAAGTCACTGGCCGCAGGTGTGGCAACAGTTTCATTGAATGGGCTAGAGCTGACCTTCGACTGTATTATAAGATGAGGGCGTGAGTTCGCAGCGATTGTCTGATTCGGAGAAACTCCTGACTTTCTACGATTGTCGGACTTAACCTTTAAATTCCTGATTAGACTGGCCTTGACCTTTGCGAAGCCAATAGAGCCATTGAAGGTCTTGTTGATCGGGGTGAAGTCAGTCGTTACTTGCTGACCAACGCCAGCTGGAACGGAGACATCCGTCTTATTGAGAACTGGGGCGGCGCTCAAGCTTCCTGTTCCTTGCTTTGCAAGACTTGGAAGATCGTACTTCAGCATGTATTCCGCGCGTGTAAGCTTTGCGTCGGCGCTGAGACTAGGCGCTTCGAGGGTGACTTTCTTCGGGACCTCTGCAGGGGAGACTTTGGGTCTCTTTCTTAGTCGAGATGAGCGTGAACCGGAACTGGAGGCAGATAATGCTCTCTTTTGAGGAGACGGGGGCCCGTTTGGAATATTGGCGTATTTGCCCTTCATGATTGGGCGATCTTTTAATGTATTGTGATTCGGAACGAGGACGGTAGGTCTAGATGTCAACCTTCGACGTGAAGGTTGTAAGTATTGAGACTGAAGGTACGAGACAGGAGATATGAAGACTCTGTCGAACTCAAAGCTGAGTCGATCTGAGAAAGGTGAGAAGATCGCGAGATTTGCAGTGAAATCCAAAGACGACAATTTTGCTCAAGGTCAACGAAGAAGATAATGCGAACGATAAATTCGTTCGTCCAAGTAGGAGTTCCAGCAAAACTGCTGTCTTGTGGAAGTGGAAGTGAAATGAGAGAAGAAAATCTAGTCGACTTGGTGGTGGGATGTTGGCCACTTGTTGTTTCTCAAAAATGTTTGCTACTCACGATGGCGCATCAAAGCCTGCTTCCTGCAGATGTGACAGATCATCTACTCGGCATGCGAATAGAGGCAAACATCCGATAAGATAAGAATCACTTATTACCGGCTTCGATCTAAGGTCCCTGCGCTTCAAGAACAGAGTACTTAATTTAGATAATCGAAGATGTAAAAGCACCGGGGAATGAGTTCGCTTGCAGTCGCGATAATCTAAGACGCGAGGCTACGATAGAGGTATGCCAACAGAAACCCTAGCCCAAAGCGTGCTTAGCTATGAGGGATAATACATCTTCACCACTTCACACGCATTAATTATTCAAGTTAAGTCCTTCGCGTTCAAGCTGATCATTAAAAGTTCTAGAAAATACTCCTAGACCTCGAAAAGTTCGAAAGTCTGCTTGAACAACCTTATGGAAGTTCATCCCATCCACGGATCTCAAACCTCCAGCCTTCTCTCTGACCTTGGACCGCCTCCAGGCGCAATCCCCTCCCATATGAGCAGCGTCATGCACACATCCGTCTAAAGATCGCCGACGACTCCATCAATTTCAATTATCGGTCTGCATGGAAGTTCGAATATGCAATTCCAAACCACACCGACCTCCCACGCGCCCTATTCAAGTCATGGTCCCAGGAGGACCCCATCAGATTGATTGCGGTTCTCTTCTCTTCGCAACAAACGCTGAGCTCCACTCTGGACGCTCATGCCCGCATAAAAGGTGTTTTTGGCTGCTTGTACATTCTCGTATTTGATGATGGAAATGCTATAGCGCAAGTACGGAGATTCGAGTTCGTAGGAACATATTAAATTGAAGCAAAAAAGGAGGCCTACGAATACAGTGTATATATAGGATTAAATCAATCTAGTAGTACTAGTGCTGCCTAACTGATCCTGACAAGAAGTGGTATCCAAGTGCTACGATATAAGATGCATGGATGTCTTTATTACGACGAAGCAAGAAGCCTTGTTCCTTCAGTGAAATTCTTCAGCCTCAGCTAGATATCTAGACAGCACAGCTGCAGCGGATGGTGATATGCCCTCTTGACTATTTACACCGCAAAGTCTCAAGAGACTTGACATCAATAACGAAGCAACTTCGAACGATGCGCAAGGCGGCACTTAATAATTACATAGGTATGACAGTAGCAAATGCAGTTTATTCCCAGGTTAACCTAGCTCCAGTATTAGCCTGTCAATACCCTAAGCTCTTGAGCATCACAACGAGCTAAGAAACTCTACACAAAACAGAATCTCCCAGGCCGGTTTTCAGGAGCGACAGGAATGATAAAAAAGAGCACTATGTAATAGCTAGGACGGGAAATGTCGAAAGGAAATGTGCTGGGAAGATGCGGGGGATGATGTTATTTCAGGATAGAAACGAGGGAACTCAGCGGTAGGAAACGTGCACATTGATGCACAATCTCTTAAAGTCCAATGTTTCTATCAACCTCGAGTTCAACACCGCATTTCCTCAATTAAATTCTCTTGATCGAGCAAGTAGCCAAATATTATTCCACGCACGGGTTTAGGGCCATTCTAGTCGATACTCCCATCCAAATGACAGCTAAGTGCATCTTAAGCAGCACCGTCGCAAAGGACTGTTATATTAATCCAACCATATCACGAACTATCTCTAATGGGAGTTAATCAGTATACAGTTTTCTTCCGCAACCAGTCCTGGATACATATCGAAGATAGCGAGATCCCTTCTTTGAATATCTCCCCGTCACGATCAAGCTCATAAGCAGAGCTCATAAACAGCCACACCCCTTCTCTAGCCGCACAAAGCTCTCCATATTCGAGACCGCAAAGAAATTGTGCACCAGATTCTAAATACAAGGAGGCTATCCCAATGCTCGCGAAACGACTTTATCACATCGCGATGTTGGCGAAAGATAGAATACTAATTCCGTTCACTTAGCAGCTGAGCTTACCCACGCGGCAAGGTTCTGAAGTACCCGAGAGCCCCCAACGGTACAGGACGGAAGCCAAGAACTAATTTTCAGGTATGCATCCAGGACTTGACACCCTCTGCTTTCATACTCCAATCGAGCCGAGTCTTTCCCCCTACTTTGCTACCTTGATACTACGCTACTAGGCCCCGTGCATCCTCGATTCCTCGCTTGTGCGCGTTTCGCTAGCTAGCGATGGACTACCCGATTAGGTAAGTACCCCTCGCTTCGTCACCTCATGGGCGCTTGGTGCTTGCTATGCTCGAAATAGCGTATAGGCCTTAGATATGGGCTCAGGTTGCGTTGAGGATTGGGGGGGCTGTCGTAGAGGGTAAGAATGGGAGGGTTAGGGGAGGGATATTTACCATAGTTTACACGCACGAAGTATTTCTCCTTACGTTCGGCTGAATTACCAGTGATCTCTGGAGCAAAGGGATCTCTCGAGCGTAGGGATATTGTGGGTATTGTGGGGTTTAGGAACGTAATATGACGGTCCTTAGAAGCCTGGTGTCTCTCAGAGTCTCAATCCTGCGCCGTGCTAGATAATCATGATGATAGAGATAGGTAAATATATACACCAGGTGAGATGGGCGTGGGGGCCTGAGAATAAGGAGTCTCGTGGCGTGATATATTATGCAACAATACGGATTGTTAAGCGGTGTTACTGATTAATAATAGGTGGTGGTTGTATCTAAGACATAACGACGCAGACAAATACACACAGATACGCAGACACGCGAGAAAGCTAACTGCTACAGTACACAAACTCCCCGCTCCCTAAACACATAAATACTACATTGAAATAAACAGATTCCCAGGTGAAACCGTGTAACCGCAGGGGTTTAATGCCGTGATATCCCGAAGCATTCCTGCTCGCATCCCTTGACGATCTCGAGGAGGGCTCGGAGGAATGTCTCGTTCACCCCTTGCCGGCCGGCTGATTCGGATCGTCGCGCGTTCCCTTCCATCGCGCTGATTAGAGAGCCGATGCTGGCTCGGATCTTCGCCATTAGTGTCTCGACGCTGCTGCCTGCGCCGGAGTGGCGGAGGATGATGGCGTCGCTGCCGACGTAGATTCGCCGGGGGCGAGAGCTGGGGATGGGGACTCCGAGGCGGTCGGCTGCTTTGTCGGGCAGGGACTCGGAGGTCGTGGTGAAATAGGGGAGGAGGTATGGAGGTGATGGGGGTGGAGTGTGGATTTGCGGGGGGTGGGAATGGTCCGCGAGGGAGAACAGGAAGAGGTATGCGAGAACATGGGCGTAGAGTGCGGACCTCATCTCGTGAGGCGCATTGGGGAAGATCGAGGCGAGGAGATGAAGGTTGGGCTCCTTTGGGGTCGTGCTTGATTGGGTTTTGGTCTCGGGCATGACTTGGGTCATCTGATCCCAGTCTTGGTTCAATACAGACGCAGTGGTTGATTTGCGGGATGAGAAGGTCCGCTTCAAAGTAGACTTGGGCTTGGGTGTTGGTCGGTCTGGTTGAGGTCGCCAGTCAACTCCTTCTGCGAATGGTGACCGCAGTGGAGCTTGAGTTTCCCATCTAGTGTGAGACTGGTTGAGATGAGCACGGATTGCTGCTATGCATGGAGTTTGTGGATGCAGCATGCTCATTGAGGAGTTGGCTGTCGACTCCTCGAGATCTGAAATGATTTGGCTTATGGATTCCGGAGCTGGTGCGAGACTTTGTTCATCTGGATGGACGCTGGGTTCTGCTAGGATCCCTAAGCCCACTGCTTGTCGGATCCTTCTTGAGAAATTTGGCTTTGGGGACTGTGGTGGCGTTGTCATGGCGAGATCGGGTGAATCTTGGGGAAGCGGTGGGTGCGGAAGACCATAGGCTAGAGCAGTGTCCCCATTCCATTGCTCAGTGGAAATGCCGCTGAGGGCCGTCCTTCTTTTACATCCCACATCAGATGTAGTAGATTGGCGTCGAGTCTCTGGAAGTGAAGAGGATCTTGGTGGGACTTTGAAAGATCGTCCACTGACAATCACCTCGACGACTTGTGCTCTGGCAGTGGTAAGGGAGATGGTGGCGCAAGTCTACGGTCATTAGTCGAGCTCATTGAAAGGGGTATCAGTTCTCACATATGAATCTTCATCCTCGTCATCTGAGAGACCACTGGCATCGCTCATGCTCAACCACGCCTCGATGTCATGATCCACCGGCATGTCATCGGCTAACATCTGAGGAAAGGCTTCCTCTCCTTGGGTATCACGTCGACCGAGAGGCCTGCTCAACCAGGCACTTTCGTCTCTAAAAAGCGGCCGTTCTGGTTCTCCCAGGCATTTGAAAGATAGTTCTGAGCTGCGTGAACGTCGGTTGGTCCTTGTCGGCGATGGACCTTCTGGTGAGGGTGTCTCTTCATCGACATCTTCCACGTCGTCCTCCTGATCCGAGCTCGCGGACCCATCGAAGCTGGAATCTTCGTCGTAGGACTCAAGCACATGAGAGTTTGAGCAATCCTGCTCATCTTGATAATAGGCCAGGTTAAGCAGAGGCGATCCAGGCTCTGTATAGACCGGGGTATCACGGTAAAGCTTTCGCTTTACAGTAATAGGCCGAGGGATATTGAAACGTCGTTTGGATGACCGATGCGACGTTCTGGATATCGAGTGCTCAACGGGCTGTTCGAATATAAAATCTGATCTTTGAGGTGGTGGTGGCGAACTCCAGACGGCGGTTGGTAGAGTCGACGAGAGCTTGAGAGGCAGCAGGCGTTTCATTCCCGAGACTGAGCGTCGAAGAGAGTATGAAGACTCCGCTCTGTCTCTGTGTACAACACTGGTTGATGAGGAGGACTCTGTGGAGAACATGGCGAGACTGATAGATGGTAGGGACTTGTGTCGTAGCATTGTGCGTCTGTTGTCGATGTGGGGAGGAATGGAAATATACGGCGGAAGATAATTGCTGCACGGCGCCTCTGGGACCGGAGCTGAGGTGTGGTTGTACTGACGAGCAGTGAAACCACGAGGGGAAGTCATTGTGATCAGTCGCCGCCGTCCACAGGAGAGGCGTCTCAAAGAAGAGGGAGATCGTCAAAAGAAAGGTGCAGTGTGACAGGAATGACAGGAATGCAAGAGAGATGAAATTCCCAATCACGGACGGTGGGGGTGGAGAGAGGAGGAGGAGAGGAGGAAAAGAGGAAAAAAGGTGGCTTTGATGATAAAGGACTCCAGACAGGATATAGTTCCTGGCTCATTGTGGCCACGAGCTGAGATGAGCTACTCTGTATCCCTTTGGTCTGCTTTTCAATATTCTAAGCATTGGACTTGTTTATTCCAGAGGCGGCCGCTCCAGGCTTGCCCACGCAGCGGGGGGGGCCAGAAGACGCCATGGTCCGACTCGATCGGCAAGGGGAAGGGATGGGAAGGATGGGAAGGACGAATGAAAGGAGCGGACAGCGCTGGTCTGTGCTGGATCGATCGAGGGGGAGGTATGATTCTGATGTATCTTAATTATCCAGACGAGCTAGCGAATATGATGCGAGGCAAGGGGGGGCTCGGACTGGAAGTGTTGGTGATGGACGGCAGGGATACAGACAAGATGGGATAGGAATTGGAATCTGAACAGGGGACTTGGAATTGAGATAGGAAATTGGAAGTAGAGTAGGAAGATGGGGAGAGGTGGAAAAGAGGAATAGGGAAAGGCAGCGAGGAGAGAGAGAGAGATAGATAGATAGAAAGAAATAGGGAAATAGGAAAATAGAACAGGGTAAAGTAAGAAAGAATCGTCGAAGTCTTCTAGGCAGATAAGATGACTTGCGAGAGGAGTTGCTGTATACGTGTGAATACTGTAAACACGGGAAAACACACAGTGACTTCTGTGGGGAGGGGGAGGACGAGAGCGGGTGGCGCAGGGTGGAAGGGAAGAACGGACAGGCGAAGGGAGGGATCATCAGGGCCGAGAGGGAAGAAGAGGGAGGGTGGAAGGCTGAAGGCTGAAGGGTGAAGGCTGAAGGCGGAAGGGTAACGAGGGCACAGGGGAAGGCCAGTGGGGAAAGGTCAAAGGCTCAGGGCAACAGGGGACGAGGGACAGGGCATAGACCCCAAGCCACAGGGCTCATGGCAGTAGACTTCCAGGCTTACAGGGTACGGTCCAGGGGGCACCAGCCCGGTAGCAGCCCCCGAACAGGCTAGAAAGGCTGATCGAGTCCCTAATCGTCGGGATTCGGGTGGCTTGAGCCAATCGGGCCAGAGGGGAGACGAGGGTCGAATTCGCTAGTAATCCGCCAGGGGTAGCACCACCAGACCCAGAAAAACGCTCCAAAAGCACAGAGTCCACCAGAAAAAGAAATATCCTTCAGCTCGCGACTCACATCCCCTCCACGACCACCACCACCAACACGACCACCTCCTCCTCCTCCACCACCACCTCTCTGCTCAGACCGCCATCTGACATTCGTCCCCTTCAGCTCCTGCATCTCCTTTGCGTCATATTGCACCACCCACCCCGGCGCAGATCTCCTGATTCACCATCAGAAACCACCACCATCACCACCACCACCACCACCACCCGACAAGTCGATTCTTGTGCCACAACTCGACGCAACCTCCTGCCCCGCTGTCATATCCAATATTCTCAACTCCACTCCCTTCCCTATCAAGATCCTGATCTCATCATGCTATCCGAGCCGTTCATCACCGCTACTCGTGCTCAGTCCAAGTCCACCAACACCGCCATTGCCAAAGATGTCGGCATCTTCGTCCACCAGCTGCATCCCACTCCCGTACAGAAGGCCTCGTTCAAGAAGAGCTCTGCCCCCGTGAACGCTCTGGCGGCGAGCCCCACCCATATCTTTGCGGCCCAGGCGGATAAGGCGGTGGTCCATGTCTACTCGAGGGAGCGTGGGAATCAGGAGGCTCTAGTCTCATTTCCAGAGAGGATACACAGCTTGACCATCATCGCCGAGACAGTCTTGGTCTTGGGAACCGCCGAAGGGAGGGTGATACTGTGGGAAGTGCGTATATGTCTTCTCTGCCGGAGCCCGGATTTGCTGACTCTCGCAGACCTGTACGGGCAGACAAGTCTCAACCCCCTCCGCCCACCTGCAGCCCGTATCTTGCCTTGCTGCCACCCCGTCACATCTCCTCACAGGATCCGAAGACTCCAATATCAACGTGTGGTCATTGCCACGCCTGCTATCTTTGACTACGAGTGAAACACACGAGCCTTTGCGAACCTTATCCAACCATCGAGCGGCCATCACGGCTCTTGCCATCGGCCACAGCGCAACCACTTCAAACATCTGCGTTTCAGCCAGCCGAGATAACACCGTCGTTGTCTGGAACTACCACACCGGCCATCTTCTACGGACATTCCTCCTCCCGACGACGCCACTCTGTCTCGCTTTGGATCCGTGCGATCGGGGGGTGTTCGTGGGATTCGAAGATGGCTCAGTCCAGGTCCTCGAGTTCCTCCAAAGTACCTCGACGGTGAACCCACTCTTCGACACCAAGCTGCAAAGCACGCCACTGCAAGTTACAATTCCTCCCTGGACTGCACCTTCAGACGTGGGCGCTGCGCAATGCATTGGGCTAAGCTACGATGGGACCATTCTACTCTCCGGCCATGCTTCTGGGAAAATCGTACAGTGGGATGCAGGTCGAAAAGCTTTCTCTGCAGAGATTGCTGATCTCAACGCCCCCGTGACTAACATCCTGATGCAGTCACCATTCCCCGCGAAAAGGATGACAAAATCATCCACAGTCGTGAAGCCAAAACTAGGCGAGAGTGCCTACACATTCACCGCTCAACTGAGTGGCTCCATTGGGGACAACTCCTTTGATAGAGTGCTGGATGGCCCTGGGATTCCATCGGAACTGCTTGAAGACGCGATATCCAGACTCTCAAGACCCGTAGCTACGTCTTCGAGTGCGGTCGAAAAGTTGCGAAAGGAGAATGAGGAACTTTGGAAGGTCGTCAACGAGCAGCGAGCTCTCCAGAAGAAGACATGGGAGAAGTATTCCAAGCTCAAGTCAGGTGGATCTTGATCATGTCCGTTTCATCTGGCAGCAGTCTGTGTCGTCACATCCAACAACTTCGAATCAAGTCGCCCACTAACGATGGTCCGGATCGACAGACTGGATTCGCGGTTCTCGCGTCCATCTGTTCCCTATTCGAATTGGGCTCGCCTAAGAGAATCTTCGCCGCGCCGTAGAATCCAGGATTCACGTTATTCTGTACATACATCCGGATCCCAAAGATTCTGGCTGCCATTTGCGCAGCGTGCTGCTAATACCTTTGCTCCAGGTGTAGCGGCCGTTGACGTTGTCAATTCGTGGCTTAGGGGTTGGGAACCGAGTATAATCGATTTAGAAGGTCAAATTCCAGATCGTGGATGGGGTTCAAAGGACGGCGATCGAAGCGGTGAATCTATAGATGGCAGGATCAACTATACAATTCAACTCTAGATACCGCCATATTGCTTGCCAGGAACACAGCATTCTGTTGCGTCTCGTGAACCATCGTGATACAGGCACCTCGACGGTTCGTTTCGATAGGGGATTGGTATGCCTCGACGTCCGCAAAACCACCAGAATGCGATGGTCCCACCGACTTCCTCAAGACTTCTCTACAACGTTCCTGCGGTAGCACACCAGTCGAAGATGCTGGGATCGCAGGAGATGCCTGTCAAAGCATCGATAATTACAAAGAGGTCGTATAATGAGCATCCTAGCATCGCCAATCCCTCATTCCCTGGTGAGTATTCTTTCTAATGTTCTAAACCTCTTCCAGGGTTGTGTCAGGAGCTCCAAAATATCATTCACATCCTCAAACATACACCCTCTCTTTACCGATTATCGAGTTTAACGAGCTATACTTTACGACGTTCGTTAATTTATCTATCTCAGAAGAGTATTGCTGACTTCGAAACCTTCCCAGGGCATCCAAGTGTATCTACCAATGGTATTAAACATGTTGTCACATCATTGAACCATTCTCCGTTAAATCCGACACGGGCATGGCTGCGCCTATATCCGTCATTCTTATCAACATAGTCAATGAGTCGCGTTTGCCAGCGAAGAAGAATCCAGGGCGCTGCATGAAGCTGACGCTTTACGCAAATCTGCGGGTGACGAACGACATCACGATTAGAAACAACCAAGGATGACCATGTCTGGACGAGATTGTTTACAAATTTCTCCGAAGTGTGGCGGCTAGCTTATCAATTGTTCTCGATGGCGTTTGAGCGTGTGGTAGATCAAGATATATTTAAGAATCACAATCCCCCTCATTTTGAGATTCCGGGCTTTCAAACTCTCCGAGTCACTCCACATCGCAGAAAGAAGTCTCTCTACACCGTCCAAGTGCGGCACAACTTTCTATTAGTTTCAAGTCTCTGCTTTAGAACGATCCTTAAGCCACGCTAACCTCGCATCGTATTCAGAAGTTTCTGAATGAAGGTCCACTCCAGCCTCACGGCATCTTCCAACCCGTTCTAACCTCCCATCGTATTCGACTCTTTCTGAATGGATGGCCTTTTTGACCTCTAGGAAGCTTTTGCTTTCGTGAAACATTAGATGCGAAGTCATCTATCAGTATATAGCCATCCAGATTCCTAGTCGTTCATCACAAGTCAAGTATCTCCAACAATTACCTCCACACAAGTTAGCACGTTTCAAAGTACCTACACGTCAACATGCCCTCAATCAAAGGTCAATCCATCCTTATAATCGGCGGGTCCTCCGGAATCGGCTTCGCAGTAGCCCAAGAAGCCCTGTCGCAAGGCGCCATTGTTGCCATCGCCTCCTCGAACGCTGAACGAATTTCAACCGCTGTCGCCAAACTCAAAACCTCCCCATCCTATGAGGTGTCCGGCCAGTATGTATTTCATGGCCCATGTTTCCCACCCCAACCCGTCTCAGACGGGACGTGAAATACACCTGCGTTCTCAGGCATGTCTCGAGGGGAACTCCTCCCCACTCCACATCTCCTCGTTCCTCCCCTCAAGCTTCCAAGTGCTAAAAGCGGATCGCTAACCCCCGTTGCCACCCAGCATCTGCGATATCAGCGGCCCAGACGTCGAAGCCCACCTCCTAGCCCTCCTCAACGCCGTGACGCGCAACGGCACCCACCTCCTCGACCACGTAGTCAACACAGCCGTCGCGCCCTTCGCGGGCCCAACCCTCCTCACAGACGCCAGCCGCGACAACCTACTCGCCAAAACGCACTTCAGCATCGTAGTACCCATGCTCCTCGGGAAGCTCACCCCGGCGTTCCTCTCTCCCGGCTCGACATCAAGCCTAACCCTCACCAGCGGCCAGATCGGCCTGAAGCCCCTGAAGGGCTGGGCGGTCGAGGTCCCTGGCGCAGCGGCTTTGTTTGGGATCGCGAAGTGCCTCGCGCTCGAGTGAGTCTTTTTTTTTTCCGTTCCGTCTCTCTGCGCGTGAGGCTGATGGCCACAGGTTGGCGCCCAGGAGAGTCAATCTCGTGAGTCCCGGCGCGACGGTCACGGAGCTTTGGGGACCGCTTGAGGCGAGGGAGCAGAGGGCTGAGATGATGAAGAGTATGATGCTCCTTGGGAGAGTGGGGTTTCCGGGCGAGGTGGCGGAGGCGTATGTTTATCTCATGAGGAACTCGAATGCTACCGGGAGTGTGGTTTGTAGTGACGGGGGGAGTATCTTGACGTAGTTGCCATATCAAATAGGCTACCAAGTACCGCGCGTTTCCCTAGCGCGCTCATGTCTGGAGTAGACTGTCTGGAGATCTTCCAAGGATGATATACCATATAGCATATAGCTTTCAGCTAAAATCCAAAGTAAATCTTCCCGATGTTGTACTGATCTTTATACTGTTGCTTTGTAGTTCACATGTACTACTTGTCGAAGCGGACTTTCGGCAGAACTCTAGGTTTTGTTGTAAGATGGGTATGAGATCTAGAGTTGTCGATAATATACTTGTTAGGACTTGTTTAGAGGTTAGAATGTAGATTTTCCTGTCCTGTGGAGCTTTAGGATCTTTTTGGATAGATCTTGGTTGAGGGTGGAGAAGTCGTGAGTGAGTGGATGGTTGGATGTATTGTTTAGAGGAAACTTTGAATCAATTAGATGTCTTAATGCATGTTTTTTATTTTAAGGTTTTATGTTAGGCTTTAGTGCTTTGATTGTTGAGTTGAGGAGAGTTGGGTTTGGAGGAGAGATATCGACGACGCAGACTTAGACTAAGCTGACGGGTTAATATCCCACCCTTTCATCCACTACTGCGACTCATTCATAGCTGTGCCTACTACCTAGAATTATCTAACCGTATCCAAGAACCAACCTGATATTGATCCATCTCAAAAATTCACTATCAGAGCCCCTCGCCCACAAAATCCCACCATCAAACCCCCAACATGTCCGTCCTCGAAATCTGCCAACTCCGCATCAAACCCACCATCCCCCCAACCCACCCCTCCATCCTCGCCTCCCTCATCCAAGTCCGCGCCTCCCTCCGCTCAGAAATCACAGACACAAACTCCCGCTTCTACAAATCCATCGAGGACCCCTCCCTGCTCTACATCCTCGGCATCTGGCCCTCCGCATCCGCGCATGAATCCTTCCTCTCTTCCCCACACAAAGAGGACATCCTCGCGCCGCAGCAGCATCTCCTGGATTTCGGCTGGATCGTCCATATCCCGCTATCAAGCATGGAGGAGCTGCCGCTTGATGCGCCCGTTATGAGTCTCGCGCGGATCCGCGGTGCGCGTGATCACGTGGGGCTTCAGCGCGTGTTGGATGAGGCGCGGCCGGGGATCGTGCGTGCTACGAGGCCTTCTGGCGTTGTGGAGGGGTGGAGGTGTGATGGGGAGCCGGGCGGGGCGGGGGAGGTGGTGCTGATTGCGGGGTGGGCGAGCGTGGATGCTCACGGGGAGTTTACGGGCGGGGATATGGTGCTGGATGGAGAGCGGGGGGCGAGGGTTAAGATGTTGGCTGAGGAGGTTGACGTTAGACATTTGGTTGATTTGGAGGGGTGATCGTTGTGGTGGTGGGCGCTGGGTTTTGCGGTGCGTAAGTCACGATATGGCTGATGAAGAGCTGTTTATTATTGATTATTATTAGAGCTTGAGGTTCTGAATGAACGTGGGCTGGTGAAAAGCTCCTGGACGCCTCCAAAGAAACCCTAGATTTCCATCTTGATCTTCATATTTCCAAATGCACCATCTCAACTCCTTGCTCGAAGCGGTTCGAGTATGCATGTCCGTCCTCTTTATTCAAACACCACACGCCCATATCACCAGTATGTTTTTCCCACCAAGATGCGCCAAAGATATGCCAATCGTCACTCATCACGCACTATTCAGATATCCGCTGGCAACCTGCTGCCCAGAACCCTGAGGCTTCGCAACACCAGTCGAGTTCTTGAGATAGCATCTTGAATTCTCCGTCGGATCCGCGGCGGAGAATATCACCCACGTGGCCGCTATGCACTGGCCCTTCGTCGTCGAGTTGGCGGTGTATTGTGCGCACCAGTCCAGACATGCGTCGAAGCTGCTTTCCGTCTGATTCGCCACGTCGATGAACTGGCCGCTGTCTGCTTGGATCTCTGTTGAGCAGGCTTGGAGGAAGGTGTATGGTGTGATTGTGGAGTTGTAGGTTGAATTGTTGATGTTTGGACATCCGGCTTCATCGACAATCATTGTTGTGACAGAGGGTGGAGCGGATGATGTGGGGGTTGATTGCGGGACGGTTGCGCTGCTTGAGGGGCTTGAGGAGCTGGAAAATGGTATAAGTCTTTATCCTTTGAGTGGATAGAGTGATATATACCTCGATTTGTTCTTGTTACTCGCCGCAATAGCTCCTCCAATCCCCCCTCCTACCCCGCCTCCGATTATGAACGCAACAACAACCAAAATTATCGTTGTAACCAGCCCGCAGACTCTTCGTCCCTGATGAGGTCGCTCAGCCGAGAGCTGCACTCCATATGACGGGACATCGTATAAACTTCCAGGTGTCTGGTATTCTCGGTTGCCGCGTGGACTACTGACAGAATCCGGAGTCTCATAGACAGGCCCACCTCCAGGCACAGGCGACCGATTGTAGACGTCTGGACTATGGCGATCTGCAAATTTTTGTTCATACTTTCTCTTGAGCTGGTGCACCTGTGTATCTGGAATCAGGAGATCCTCCTGCTGGGGCACAGCTTCAGGCGCTTCGCTTGAGATGCGCTGAGGTCTCATCATCGCGGGATGGAAAGGAGCAACCAACACAACGAGATGAAGCAAGAACAAGAAACAGGTAAATGGGAAAGGGAAAGATGTGCAAGGGACATGACACGCCTATGAAGCCAGTAATAAAAGATGTTGCCCACTCACATTCAATATTCCGGACGTGCGGCGAACATTCCCCATTCTGGAGTTCTGTAGGCTGGTGAGTGAGAAAACATGGAGAGAATTATCTCAGAGGGAGGCGCAGAGGCTCAGCAACTATTTTCGTGCAAGCTTCTCTGCAAGCCATCACCGTCGTTGTGCCTGTTGGTTGGATTCCCTATGCGAGCTCGGCGGCTGTGCCTCGAAGATGCAGGGACAGACGTACCTCCGTACTGTACAGTACCTCGCAGAATCCGGAGCGTGGGCCAAATACCTGTACTCATCCCACAGAAACAGAGCTACGAAGTAGATCTGAATTGATTTCCATTTTAAACTTGTGCCATGTTGTTTACGTTTGGAAATACCGTTTGAATTTTGCACCACTTAATTCGGGGCTAGTAGCCATGAAAGAGCTGGGCAGCAAAATCAAACGACAGTTGAGATTTTAAAGATACATACAGTACAGTACCTACAGTAGTGGGATGCGACTGAATGGGACCCCGCCTACCACTTCCAGCGCTTATTTGCACGACCCCTGAGCAATTTTGTACTGCGCTATTGAATAGCTGCATCGGTCACCAATAAGTAGCCGATGCGACCCTGTCTCTCACATTTTCCTCTATCGGGAATTACACCCTCATCAGCTTATGTCGAATGTAAGAATAGAGTTTTTCCACACATACATACAGTATTAGGTATATGCAGCCTCGATATTGCTTACGACACCTCCATAAGACTTCATGGAATTCACGATTGCCCTCTCACAATGAGATCGAGATTGCCGACACCTATAATTCCTAACTCGCCAGCTGCGGGTATAAGGAGGTAGGCTTGGATATGAAAAAGTGCTGCCATCACCGAGATTTCCGCCCCCACAGATCCATGGCACTTCCACTCGTGGCCTTTTCGATATTTTGATGGAGAGCAAGTCTATCCCGTTCGACCGAATAAGTTGCAGGACTCTTTTCATCCGCTCCGATAATCTGAGATGCTTCTCACTCGAGAAATCAGATGAGCTGGCGAAACAAATGCGCCCGTTCAGTTTGTGGTAGGCTTCAAACAAGTACGCGGCCTAAATATCTACAGCCTCAGCTCAGAGAAAAACCTTCCGGGAAACCAAACTAGATCCTAATAAACAATGTATGTCGACAACTTCCAATGCTGCCCACGATACCATCGTCTTCCGCCTGCTACGCAAATTGCGAGGGACGAGAGAGATTCTCGCCATCCCTACGCTGCAGAATGCCCCCCCCCCCCCCCCCCCCCCCCCCCCCCGCCC
>QYAO01000088.1:0-74007 GCA_003988895.1 Hyphodiscus sp. D1413 | reverse complement strand
TCCCCATCACCCCCCCCCCCCCCCCCCCCCATATACCAGAACCAAGGCCACTGTCTTTAGCTGTCGTTTGAAGACGGACGCTCGGGCCAACAACGAATCGCTTTACTTTACTTCACATCATGTCAACCCACACGAACCCATGTTCTGCAGGGAGAAGTTGCTTATGAAGGGCTTCTGTGATCTTGATCGATGCCCTCGCTGCGAGCTCTTCCTTGGAGATTTTGGATGAGGATAAGTCGATAGTGCCGCCTTGGACTGTTGAGGCTTCTTCTTCTTTCTCGTCTGGGAACCCTTCTCATCATGCGTTCTTGTTCGATCTCTTCTCGCACTGCTGTCACTTTGTTCAACCGGCTTCGATCGGCCTGGGAAAAGTTTTTCCAGTTCCAGGGAAACCTCGGATGATGGCAATTTTCTTTCCTTCGCTGTTCATTGGACAGTGATGGAGATAGTCGATATATCAAAGTTGATCCTCGTCCTTAGAGATAGATCGGACATAGTCTTGTCCTATCCCGCTATGGTGCGACTCTCTGATTTGACCAAGGCGTCTATGGCTCGCTTGGCGTTACCCTCCTAGGTATGATCATTGAGCAGGTTTCGCCGTGTTATCTTGCCATTAGCATTGTCAAAATATAAACGAGCAACCATCAGAGTGGGTTTGATCTCATTGAACTTCTTCCCTCCCGTCTTCTTGACAATCTGGGGAATGGTGTCGTTTTCGCGGGCTAGAACGTCTTTGCCATTCTCATCCTTGGAGTAGACCCGCTCAAGGTCTTCTGAGATGAACTTCACACAGGAAGCAGGTGCAGTGAACCCCATGATCAGTTCCTTTCCGATGACTTTTGTGTTCATGGTCTTCGGGCATTCAACTGCAGGTATGATAACCTGTAAAGAGATAGTGGATGGCTGTTCGTCATGTTCGATCAACATGATCTCTGTACGGATGTGGTCGTCAGGCTGAAAGCCGCGCAAGCAACACAAGGCGATGCCGTGACTGCCTCTTCTTCTGTATCCACCAGTCTTCGTTTCTTTGTCGACGACATCATTCGATCCCGGTTCCCAGGTATCATCCAAGAGCCTCATAATGCGCGCCTACTTCGTGTTAACATAGTACTGGATATTCAATTCTTCTCAAACGTACCTTTTCAACCTTAGTATGAATAAATTCGTGGTGGAATTGGAAGGGCGTTGCGAGGTGTTTCTATCGTTGTCATTAGCCCTGATAATTTCAAAGACACTAACATACGTGTTTGATGTCTATGAGATACTTAGACATGATAACCTCCTCGTCTACTTTGTGCGAATCATATTTCGTCCGCCAAAGTTCTTTGGATGCTGCAGCTTTTCCCGTGCGCGTATGTGTGACTGCGTAAACATGACCGAATGTCCCTCTCACAATTGCATTCCTGACTACCCAATCTCCCATCATCGCCTCATGCTCACTTGGAGTGGGAACTACCAATGGAACTGAATCGCTCAGAACGTGGCTATAGAACGCAGCTAGCTCTGTTTGAAACTGTTCATCTTGTTCCACTGTATGCGTCAGAAACTTGAGGGTAAAGTAACACTCGCCTATTCCAATTGTATTCCGATAGGGGATCAATCGCTGCTCATCTGAACGCACCTCTCCATTCAGTGTCACCGTCTTGCCACACATGTTATCCGCGATTAGGAAGAACCCACCACCTCCCTTTACCCAAGCAAAGCGCGCGTGTATCCCAGCTATGTCGCCACTATCCTCCCCCTCTACCACCAAAAGTATATCAATACCTAGATTCTTGAGATTCTTCCTTCCTCTGCCGATCCTCTAGCCTAGTGACGCAAATTCTGGCAGATTGCTGAGCGAGAAAACAAAGCATCCAGTTAGCTTTGAGTTCTCATTTGAATCGACACGTATAAAATTGCAATGGTATTCATAGAACCCCACATTTTGCCGATATGCTAGGCGGTGAAGGCATTTTGGGCATCTCGATTTAAGGGCTGTAATTCGCCGATCAACGCTACATTCTTCGTGGCTGCCTCCTCGACTTCTTTGATGCGAGTCCTGGTCTCTGGGCTGTTGGGAACTGTTGGAACAACCTCACTTGTGTCAGATTGGCTAGGAGCAACGGCCTAGTCCATTTCATTTATTCGTAGGCGGTTCTCTTAATCGGCGAAGGAGTGTGTAAGAGGGGGAGCCATCAGCGAGTTCTCATTGAAGTCGTAATCTCAGCCTTACATTGCAGCCACGTCCAACACGGGCCAGCCTCCCGGGATGCGACCTTTTTTGCGATGTGCAACAAATTGATTATATTTCTCATGTGATAATGCAGGAATGTTCTACTGTACGCAAGGGTTGCCGCGTTTTTGAGTATTCTCCCAGCAGAATATTCTACAAGTTGATGGGTGCTCATGATGAACAACATCTCCCCTACCATCGAAGCCATCCTGCCCGCCCCACATCAACTCCCTCCAAACCGTCCCTTCCCCATCACGTTTCCATACCTCCTTGCTCGTATATCTATTCGCATACAGCAGTCTCTCCATACTCTCTCTCCAGTTTCTCAACCTCCACACCTCCAAACCTACAACTGTCGTCTCGGTCTCCAAATATGATCTATAGATTGTGTATTTGGGAGGCTCTCAAACATCAATGTCCGGCCGCCGATAGAAGGACCACAATTTGAAATCCATAGCGTTAACTCGCCGTTTACTACACATATACCTATTCCGCACTTTCACAATTTATAGATCTTGTGACAAGCAGCTTATAAGATCCCGCCGGTGCTACCGTTGTGAGTTCCCGGATCTGGTATCACCCATGAGCTTCTCAACGGCATAGCCGATGGGAACTTGCTCCGTAGAATTGAGTCCCCTCACATACTTCATCATCTCGTCCACTTTATTTTTACGGGAGGCTAGCGTCTGCTCTATCTCCTGCTCCCTTTTCCTCTTTTTCCCTGTGTACTTCTCCCATCACTGTTCGCAGAAAGAGGTAAAAGTGTAGGATGAGACACCCTTGCGATCGCGAGACAGTTCGGACGACTGATTCACAGTAGGTCGGACTTGGCAAACTTCACAGACAGGTCTCCTTGCGTCTTCCCTACACTCGGTGCAGTTACAGGGGCTGCTGAAGTCACAATTGCTGCGGTATGACGGGATCACCAGTATCTCCACCGTCACAGATAACTAGTAATGCTATACGATGCTAGATCCGCTAAGAAAAAATTAAAACCCTCATGGAGAGGACCATTCGTAATCCTAGGGCTTGGAGGAGACTACCATAAATCATATACCATTTGACAAATTGATGGGATACTGATCAGGGGAACATTCCATGGGGATCACTTGAAGTTATTCAGGCCTAGGGAAGGATATTTGACAATGGGAAGAGAAACTGAACTTTAAGTATATCTCTACCAGGAGCATATCCCTCTGAACCACAGGAAGCCATTGACCAGGCACGTGGTCGCCAGAGTAGGTCTTTAACCCTCGGCTCGACACAGTTCCATATGGAGAAGGAAGCAAACTCACCGACGCTACACAGAGAGCCTCAATCTCCCCCATCCCAATCTTCACCGGGAAACCAAGTAAGGGACTCAACCACGTGAGGAACAATTCGACAGCAAACATACGAACGATTGAGAATCTCTAGAGTTGATCGAATACAACCCATCGCCGTGGCAAACCCAAAGGAACAACCACCCCAATTGTACAAAACCCGTTCGCAATCACTTCACTTCACCAAGTCGGTTCAGAATAGTGCCCGACCGAGTACCTTAGATCAGGAAACCATTTTCACAGATGCGACAGCCCTGGCCCAAGGCCGGCATCACATGTGAGACTATGAGGTCACGTGCTATGCTATGAAGTCACGAGATTAAGGAAGAGCAAACAGGACAAACTTGTCTACGATAAACCTTATTCTGTAGCGAACGCTAGCGCGGAACCTTGATATATATATCAAGTATAGAATAGCTCTTCTCTTCTTTTCGTTTCTCCTTAGCTTAGAATCCTCAATTCACGGCACTTCTACAAATAGTCTCCTCTCGTGAGACCCCCTTTTGTAGAGCCGTCACAACAGAGTTCACTGAAATGACACCCTCTCCCGGAAGAAACACACCATTCTGGCAGCAGACAGAAAGTGAACATCAAGGAACAATGTCGGGGCCACAACAGCTATCGGAAAGTGAACTGCCTGAAGATCGATATCAAGAACGGCAGATACAGGAAGACTACACGGGAAGGAACCCAGCTGCGTCGCTGACGAAGGACGCTTCAAGGACATCCCCACTTACACCCTTCACCAAAACCAAGGCACGCACCACATCGGGAGGAGTACGATATGTGTCAGATTTTATAAGACAAGCAAGACAAGCATGGGAAGCAATGGCAAGAGATGCACAAGAAAGTAGGACGCACAATATGGACAAAGGAGAAGCATCAGAAGTGCCCCGAAAGCGACTACACCTGGAGATAGATGCTGAAGGGGGAGGAGAACAAGATACGCAACGAACCTCGACAACAAATGCGGGGACACAGGGAAAGAAAGCAAAGGATACTCAGGAGAGAGCGGCCAAAAGAAGCTGTACACAAAGGTTCATAGAAGTGGAGGACACAGATGAAGAAGACGTGCAGGTCAAAAAGACCGGGCCAATTGCAAAACGAAAGAATACCGAAACGCGAAAGCCACCATCAAAGAGGGCGGAATTCCGGGCTACCCAAGACGCACTGGAGAATGGCCAATTTTTTGATATCGCCGCCTTCCGCAGGAAATGCCGCCACAAGCACCAAGAGATGCTCGAAGCTGCAGCGAAATCCAGATTCGAACGGAAGTGGAATGCCGTAGGGAGCAAATTCCCTTTATCCGAGAACAATATGAGAGGAGTTCGAGAGGAGGTGCGGATACCTCATACGACGGGGGGAGCCTGGGACAACCATCTGACCACAATCCCACCGACAATCAAGCCTTTTCAGCCTACACCAAACAAGAACGCAATCAACAATGATGGAGACCCAAACCGTACTTCCCCGCAGAAAAATAAGGCTCCCTCACCAGAAGAGAGCTTTGAGCGGCAGGTAAAGGAAGAGGGGTATCAGTCATCAGACGCCAATGTACGGGTGGCAAGATTCGGGGTGGAAATACAAAAAGTACCATACCATCAAAAAGCTGAGGTCTATGCAAAGTTTGCAGGAGAAGAGGCCATCAGAAGGGAGGAAGAAGAGAAGAGGATACGGTGTCGGGACCAGGGATGGAAGCCACCTAGCTGCGTAGAGGAAGTTACTCTCCCAAAACAAGACACAAATCGTTCTCCAGAAAGACAGGTGGGACCGAGGGTAGTACACTCTGACATAGGACGCATTCGAGCCAACTGCCAACTATGGCGCTCGACAGCAGGGGAAGGGGAACGCACTAGGGTGACGTTCTTTATCACAGGAGGGGTCAGTTTCGTACTGAAGAGAGGACCAGCTCTAATCCCATGGGAGAAGAAAAAACGCCCTCTACACACAAAACTCTTGACCGAGCACGCACACTATAATAGCTACCCGGTGAAATACTCACTAGATACTGTAGCCGGACGAAAGGGGAGGTGGTTAAGAAAAGAGACAGGCATGCCATACCTACAAGTAGGCCCGGTTACAGAAGCCAGTCAGCAGGCAACCAAAATGACAGAGGAAGAGTTAGAGGCAGTCTTGCAAAATATTGCGGTGACAGGAATATCTCAGAGAAGATTGAAGAATGCACCAGAAAAAATCGCGGAGGAACCCCAGGCCTACCAAGGACCTGATTCCCAAGAACCCTCCCATTCCCCAGCCAGATCACCTAGGGTAGAAGAGAAAGAACCCTCTTCGCCTTGCCCAAGCAGACTTCCCGGAGCATGGGTAGAGGAGGTAGCTCCACCAGAGTCGAACTTCCAGAAGACTGTGCCACGCTATATCGATCCCACCCCAAATGACGGATACCTAAAGCCAATTTTGGCCCATCGAACGAAGTCACTAAGCACACCACAAGTTCTACGCCCCTATGCCCCGCCGGAGGTGTGCGACTGTCCAGCAGCGGTGAAACATTTAGTGCCATTGTATCATCGTATCCGACCTGATAACTTCATCAACCTTATCGATCCGCTATGCCACTACATGAACCTCCAAGAGTTCCGGGACTTCTTAGAGCTAAACCAACATTCGGTTATCAGTGCGGAAAAAGCACAGGATTACGCAAAGATTCTCAGATCCTTCCCTGATCCGTTGCAAGCAGGCACAGATGACATTGTGGAGGCGTCACAGAGATTCTCCTCGGAAGAAAAGGAATATTAGAGAAGGGCAAAGTTCTCTCTATCTCGCCTGGGGTACCAGAGGAGAAGGGGAGTTTGCTCAGGGTCGAGGAGAAAAGTTTCGAGGAGCCACAATTGCAGCACACATCTTGCCTCCACATTGATTCCATTCATACATCAATCCACGCCCAAAAGCACTTGCACATGGCCGTTATCAACTTATCATACTAACTCCCCAGAGAAGTGAGGTGTGGGCACCTCATGAGGGAGGGGGGGGGGGGGAACCTGGGGGGAATCTGTGAAGTTGGGGAAGTCACCGGGCAAGTTTGACTCTCGGCCTGGATCCTAAGGCGCCTCTATGTATTTTAAGAAACTTGCTTATAGAACTGAATCCACGCTGCTTTCCACCTCTAAGAAGAGAACATTTTCTGCGGGTGAGGACCAAGTTTCAGGAGCAGATGGGGTGGATGTCTGTTGCATCCAAGGCTGCCTTGCGCAGACTGGATCGAGGGGATCTTGGTGGACGTACGTTTGCTCTCAACTTCAGCTTCCTCACTTCTGATGACCCACCACCCCTTCCACACGCCGACGGCTGCGATGGCTCCTATCATCGAACTCCCACCGCTAGATGCTCTCGATGCCCTCACAAGCATCGTCAAACGATGAATTGACGGCAACCATATCCGGAGAGAGAAGGAAAAGAAAGACCAAGCTCACCTGCGAACATTATCGACAAATGCGCACCGATCTGAACCAGCAGCAGTTCATCTTACCATTAGACGCCGACAACACAAAGGCTAGTATCTATTACATCAAGCAGACATTGTGACTCTGGGCAATTGCTCCTCTTCCCTCTCCTCCTCCAGAGATTTCCCAAGCAATACACAGTTGGCATCGACTGGACCACATCAACCAAGTCCAATCCGACATAACCCAACCAAACTGCCTCAACGCCATACGCATTCATCCAATACTCTCAGTCTCCTCGCCCATCCCGTCGTATCACCTGCAGAAATTCATCCGGTACAGTCCTCTTCGGAGCCGAGCAACTCAGCTGATAGAAAACAGGTTCTGCGATGATCTCAAGTTGGGGGAATGGCGGACGGCGCTACTACCACAGAACTGTGATAAAGGGATGATGATGTCTTTTCTCTACTGGATCTGCGAGACTTATCTCGCAAAGGGGCGGAAGAAGGGGAAGAGAAAATCCGTCAACCAGTACTGGCGGGATTTTAAAATGCTCTTTCGTCGGGCCAGTGGCGAGCGTATGGATGCTAATGATTCTACTGAGGTCGTCAAGGTATTGTACTTCCTCGCTGATCCTCCTCCTGCGACACTTACACAACTTTAATACACCAACACCAAATCAAGAGTCCTGTTCGAGCTCGACACGTCGGCCAAACCAAAGCCTGTGACTGGACCCGACGACTTATTGCTCTTGCTCGTCCAGCACTGGGCCCCGTGACGAATCCATCTTCCCCAATCCATCTTCCCCACCCTTCCCCACCGAGGACAATCGCCTTGACCTGCCCACGATTATGCTCTTTCAATCCTATACTGGCTGCAGGCCGGCCGAACTCGTTTATGCACCGCGAGGCAGAGGGCTCTAGGATCCTCTTGACGGAGATGACACCCACGATGCCAAGGTCCATCCAGACTTGGAGGCTGTGTACGATGATAAGAGCGATTGTGGCGATGACAATGAAGATAGTGGTTACAACTCTGCGATAGAAGGTGACGGCCGAGATGTTGTCGACGATGTCGTGGAGTGGGAGGATGGCTATTTCATTGGCGATAGCGATGACGGTGGTGACTTCGAGTATGGCTCTGACAGAATGGATGATAGCGCGGCTAAGGACACTACCAACTGCTACACAAGGGAGGTCAACGACTTGGGAGCGCCTGTACAGTCGTCTGCCACCGAGCAGCAGACCCAGGATCCTGACGAGCTTAGAGAGCCTGTGCGGGAGTTCAAAGCGCTCTGCTATGAGGACATCTGCCTGTGGGTCGTGAAGGATCCTGAGTGGGATTATTGTTCACCCGCCTCAATGGCCTGATTTGAATCCAATTGAGGCTTGTTAGAACATAATTAAGTAGTGAATTCGTCGTCGTATGTGAGGAAACTGTGAAACGAAATTGAGTACTCACCTCCGCGCTAGATCTCAATGACAGCCTGACACAATGCCTCAACGAGCAGCATTCAAACGAGGATAGGCCGAGCGATGGGGAGGCATATTGCAAGATACGAAACTATCACTTCGAGGGCGACACTTGGTCTGCGATGCGGTGGAAGGCTTGCCTGCGAGGTTGTAGGCTGAAGAACCTGAAGGAGCTCCTCGCCGATGAGGAGCTGACCGCTGGGTTTGACGGCTTGCTAGATGTTCCAGGTCTCTGGGATGGGATGATGATGACTACGCTGTAAAAGATGATGGCTATGGGTTGCAAGGACGTGAGGAACCCTGTGCTTCTATGGCTGGTGCTAATTGCTCATGAGGAGATCATGAATTATCTCGGTAACATCAAGAAAGGACTGTTAGCTCTCGTGGGCGGAGATAAGAGCGCGATCAAGAGACTTGATCGAACTGTAGTGACGGCTCTGGAATTGAGAGCGCCTGGATCGTCAACGGTAGACGCGCAGTTCTTAAGGAACCAAGCAGGCGCCATATTTGGCGCCTTTATGGACGATGAGTGCGATTAGATCTTGGATGGACTGCCCATGGTCGACGGGCTCATACTGACCCTGTCTTCCTTCTTTAAGGATCTCAATTATCTCCAGCTCCTCGTCGACTGTTTGAAGAGGCTGGTAACCGTCCCTAGACGGGGAAGTGTCTGTGAGACTATCCAGAGCAAATACGCCGGCATAAACCAGCTGGAGGGCCTGGTCAAGATTCAAGTCACGGAGGACATGTTTATCTACACTCCAGGAACTGACACAGACCGCGTAGTGTGACGTTGGAGCCACTGGTGGATTCCCAGGAGGCGGATTGGTCATGTCACATGGTGATATCACGTGCTAAGGGGCAGCGGCCCAGGGGAAGCGAGTATGGGAAGTTGACCAGCCTATACTAGGTGGTTTCGGTAAGAGACACGTTGAGACTATTCATAATTTTGGTTGAGCGTGACAGCACACACCATTGCTTTTTGGCTCGCCTTCTCTCATTACGGAGTTAGTATGCTGCGTCAGCAAATGAGCGACACTACGGACATAAGAACAAAATCATGGCCGCACCTCGGCTCCGGTCGGTCGTAACAACGGGCAAATAGAGTTATCAGATCCGTCTGATAACGCAGCCTGTTCCTGAGCTTGTTCCTGACGAGTTCAATTACCCAGACGGAGATACGGGTCACCTTGTGTTTAAAGGCATCTGACGCCCCAAACCTCCACAGCTTCCAAGTGAAACCAATCTCTATCAGTCTCTGAATACATATACATACTTGTATTTCGAAGCATGGCTAATGACAAACTCAGATTGTTCTCGACGTTCATCCTCGTCATTCTCAAACACGGTTTCTCTTTGCTCTATCAACGCGTGGAAGCACTCGCCCACCGTTGGACATACAAGGAAGTCCCGAGCCCCAAGAATGTTGTCGTCCTCGGCGGGTCCTTTGCAGGAATATTCCTTGCAAAGAGACTGACGGAGACGCTGCCAACCGGCTACCGCGTGGTCCTGGTCGAGAAGAACTCGCATTTCAACTACCTCTTCAACTTCCCTCGATATTCCGTCCTGTGCGGCCACGAACACAAAGGCTTTGTCCCCTATGGCGGACTTGCCGAAGATGCCCCGAAAGGGATATTTGAGATGGTGCACGATCTTGCGACGGATATTGATGATGGCGAGGTAAAGTTGAAGTCAGGAGATCGTATTAAGTTCGATTACCTGGCCATCGCTACTGGGGCACGGCAGAATGCACCGGCCCAGGTCGCATCGACTGAGAAAGAGGATGGTTGTCAGGAAATGAGGGATATGCAGGGCAAGATCAGAGCTGCGAAGAGTATTGCCATCGTCGGAGGTGGAGCAGTCGGTGTGCAGCTCGCTGGGGATATCAAGACCTACTACAGCGACAAGCGAGTGGTACTCGTTCATTCTCGCAATCAACTGCTTCCAAGTTTTGGAGAGAGGCTGCACAGCTACGTCCTTGACAAGCTGGGGGATTTGGGGATCGCCGTCATGCTTGGTGAACGGCCCAAGCTCTCGAGTATTGCTGGACCAATGTCGTTGATTTTCAAAGACGGTAAGGAGGAGTCATTCGATCTTGCGGTACGTTTCACTCGCCGTAATCCTTTGCATGATCGCTACTAACTTTATTTTTAGATCCCTTGTACGGGACAAACGCCGAATTCATCCGTGCTGGCTAGTTTTGGATCCGATTCTATGTCAAAGACAAGTGGAAGAATCCTTGTCAAGCCAACGCTTCAAATTCAAGTTGCTGACCACTCATCCTTAAATTGTTCCCATATTTTCGCCCTTGGCGATGTAGCAGAAACCGGTGGGCCCAGAATGGGGAGGGCAGGGTTCGCGCAAGCCGAGATAGTCAGAGCGAACATTGTATCCTTGATCAAGGAAAAGACGAAACTTAAATCATATCTCCCCGATCCCTTAGAAGGAGCGTTAAAGTTGAGCTTGGGAAAGGTAAGCGCTCATTCTTTTCGAGGAACGCAGATGGGCTAACTGGTATCCTAGACTGAATGTGTCATATACTTGGACGGCAAGAAGGGTGATAACTTCTTGGTACCTACGAAGAACCGTAACGAAGACCTGCACATAAAGCAGGCATGGAGGTTTCTCAACGCAGACACGGGAAACCTCTGAGCTTGGAGATCAGCAGAAGTATTGGAATGCTCTGCATATAATAACTGTGTATTCCACCCAAAGGCATAGGGGCACAATAGAGTCATATTCAAGCGCTTCGACGATGACACTGGTATAAACTTCAGCGGAAAGTTTGACGCTGACTTGTGAAAGAAGAAGACAGCTGTTCATGCAGCCATGTCAACCATATACCACCAACAGGCAGACTAATCAGCTGATGGCAACAGTGGGAATCTCAGTAATGGAACCCTCTTCTGGGTCTTGATCCACAGCACTTGAGTAGACCCAAAGGTGGGACACGGATGCACCCGAGAAAAAAGAGGCTGAAATATATTGCTTGTTAACAAATGTAGAGAGTATAGGGCGCGGTGCGTTCAGCCTGGCAAGATTTCCACAGTAGTAAATTCTACTCCAGCAGGCTGACTATCCAAGCAGATGAGAATTAACAAGTGCCATGCTACACTAAACCAGACTATTAATTCCATTTCAAAGAGATATTCTATCAACATCATCGGTAATTTGAGCAATTTCTTTCAACCATGGATCTCTCAAAATATCTGTGTCTGCCTTAGTTGCGTCTCCAGATCCAGCATATGAAGGAAACGATGACAAAGCAGGAAAACCAGAGGAATTTGGGCCTTGTCCAAGATTGGTTTCACTTGAATCAATGGAGAAAATCCCACCTTGTGGCTTCCCCCAATTTCCGACAGTATAAACAATGGTCATTCGTCAGGAGAACGATCGAGAAACATCTTCAGTATACCGGTTGATACATACTCATATCAGATCCAGATTCTATTGTCCCAGATATTGAGCTTCGCCACTTAAAAGCAAGGTCAGAACTCTGTCTAGTCATCTGAACTTGGAGACTGCTACAATATTGTAGGACATATTGAGACACACAGGATCAAGGAGTCCTGGGAGTGTCGGTGGTGTTATTACCAAGTTCATGAACGCGCTAGCTGCTTGGGACGTGCTGGCTTTGCTTTCATCTGAAGTACGGCAAAAGGGAAACCCTAATCGAAGCGAGGGCCATCACAAGACACTATGAGGCCAAATAGGACTTCACTTCATTGTACTAGTATAGTGAATTGAATGTCGTCTATCAAAAAATTTTGGTGAATTTCGTTCCCACCTCAGTCTTTCAACATCAATCAGAAAACAACTCTCCAACTTTGGTGCCTTCCCTCTCTATCCTTTGCTAAGAAGCAGAACGCTAATACTGGTGAATGTTCCTTGCAGATCCGATTATTAGATGCACTCTGACCATGACGTCCTCTGTCAAACGCAGCACAAAGAATCCTCGCTCCGGCGATGATACGAAGACACATGAGAATCAACAGACAAAGATGATGGCGATGGCCAGAGCTCAAGCTACTTTCGACTCAAAGCTACTCACTGAAATTATCCTAGGAAGGTATGCAAACGACATTCACTATAGTCAGACCACAGTCCAAGTTCGCTGACTCTGGTATAGTAAGGAAGCCGTCGTCGTTCAAGATCAAGCCTTCGCCCGTGTTGAAAAGATTCTCGGCACTTCCGATACTTCCAAACTTCCTCTCTGCTACGGCAACATTAACCACGAAGAAGCTTTCCTTGAAGGACTTAGAACTGGCAAAGTTACTATGGAAGATAGCTTCAAGTACCGCCATGATGTCTTCCTTTATAGTACCCACCTTTGGCGTCTTGGCAACGCAAGCCCTTTTGGTATCCATACCTTCCTCTTCATGCCGTTTCTCAAGCAGCAGTGTTCGCCTGAGCAATACAAGATCTGGGTTCCATTGGCAGAGTCGGGCAAGATCCTTGGCGCCTATTGTCAGACAGAACTGGGCCATGGCACGCATGTTGGAGGCATCGAGGTATCATCACATCCATCCATTCCTTCGGTTCCAATATTTTGAGCTACTCTGCTTGAAAGAGTAATGCTGACTCCGTATTTTGACAGACTACAGCCACATTTGATATGGAGACTGACGAATTTGTTGTCCACTCCCCAACCCTGTCATCTACGAAGTTTTGGCCTGGAGCACTTGGCTTTACCTGCTCTCATGCTATTGTTATGGCGAGACTAATAATTACGGGCAAGGATCTTGGTATTCATGCTTTCATGGTCCAAGTTCGATCATTGGTTGACTACAAGCCTATGAAAGGAATGGAACTCGGAGATATTGGGTTAGTAGACAATACTTCCAACTGTTCACTGCGAGGAATACTGACTTTTGCTTTACAGAACGAAGATGGCTTACAACGGTACTGATAATGGCTTCGCGATCTTTCACAAAGTTCGAATCCCGAGAACAAACTTGCTGTCTCGCTATGCAAATATTGATCGAGATGGGAGCTACATCCGAGTCCCACTTCGCGAGAAGATGCTTTACGGTGGCATGTTGAATGGCCGGTTTATCATGGTACGCCACGCTGCGTTTCAGCTCGCCCAGGCGCTCACAATTGCAACCCGGTACTCTGTTGTTCGCGAGCAAGGCCACAGTCCTTTCAGTGGTGAGATTACCGAAATGCCTGTCATCCACTTTAAGACTCAACATTACCGCCTCCTCGTCCTCATTTCCAAGGCATATGCAAACCTTTTTACCTGGAAGGCTCTCGACACCTCATACAAAGCTATGATTCAAAGACAAGCCAACGGCGATCATAGCACTTTGTCGCATAACCATATCCTCATGTGCGGTTTGAAGGCTTGGGCCACTGAATCTGCTTCTGATGGTGCTGAAGATGCGCGAAAGATGTGTGGCGGTCATGGCTACCTGCTCATCTCTGGCCTGCCTGAAATAGTATCCTCAGTCACTGCAATGGCTACCTTCGAAGGCGAAAACTGGGTGATGTGGCAACAGGTAGCGCTCTACCTCATGAAAGGCATCGCTGCTAGTAACCTTCCGGTTGGAATGTCTTACATGGCTGATTACCGCCTCTGCTCTAAACCACAGCCATGCGCCGCACGTGGATCCGAGTTCCTTTCCTTCAAGGTCCTGCAGAGCTTGTTCGAATATCGAGCTGCATACCTTACCTTCGAAGCTTCCAAACTACTTACCTCAAGCTACGCAACCCTTTCTAAGTCTGTCGCTTGGAACAAGAACATGATGACACTTGTCTCCGCTGCCCGAGCACACATCGAGAATCATGTACTTAGCACGTTCATCGAGCAAGTCTCCTCGCTCCCATCTTCACCAGTCCTCGAAGTGCTCTCCACGCTCGTTTCCCTCTACGGACTCACAACCCTTACTTCGCCTACATCAGCTGATGCCGTCACCTTCTTCGTCCAAAGTCACCTCTCTCCGATCCAAGTATCCGAGATCCGCGAACAGGTCGATATGCTGCTCCTGCAGTTGTTGCCCGATGCGATTGCGCTGACCGACGCTTGGAACTTCACCGATGCTAGTTTGTGCTCTGCGATCGGTATGAAAGATGGAAATGCGTACGAGCGTATCATGGAGTGGGTCCGACAATTGGACATCAATGTTAATTCTCAGAAGACAAGAGGGATGTTCAGGGAAGGATTCGAGAAGTACATTGAGTCAGTTCTCCGTGCAAAGTTGTAGACGCCCTGTGCCGGCTTTACTGAGGTATCTGAGCGAGAGCAGTGGCTTGAGAATTACCAAGTCACCCAGAATGTGCGGGATCATGCAGCAATTTTAGAGGCAATGCGAAGAATGAAGAAAATTTGCTTTCTCAGTCGCTTTCTCAATCAATTGATTTGTCAAATGAAAAATAATCTATACTTTGTGATCAGCCACGTGATACATAGTTGTGGGGTGGATATTGCGAATTTGCAGCCCAGTTGACGACATGAACGGATCCGAAAGCCTCAACGTGAAGCGTTTGGTGGTTTGATAAGCTCATCAGTGGGTTCTCATCCCACTTTTGAATTGAGTTCCCCTAGACAATATAAAATTCGAGCCAAATGATAAGAAAGCAATGGCGTGCTATCATGCAGGTATTGCAGGTCTTTGCTTCTTCCAACATCCATGTGCATAAGGATGCAGAGTTTCCCTGTCATCTTGAACCTGTCATCTTGAACCAATTCCGTCCCCAATATCGTGTCCCTCACAATCCCAAGAACCACCAGGATGGGAACGCAAGAAGTCCGCAAGTGGTGGCACTGGTACGCTCCAGAAGACACACCCGAAGAACGAAAACTGGTGTTGAAGTTGGATCTTCTAATCATTCCCTATGCGTTTATTCTATACTGGGTGAAATATATCGACCAAACCAACATCAGTGAGTTCATCAAGTCTCTCTCTCAGACGAGAAAACCATCTGATAATTGTTAGACAACGCATACGTGTCGGGATTGTCCGAAGATCTTGGCTTCCATGGAAATCAACTTGTCCAGTTTCAAACAATCTTCGTTGTTGGAAATGTTGTTGGCCTCCTCCCATTTGCGTACCTGTTTCCTAAGGTACCGATGCACTACCTTGTGCCTAGTTTGGACCTCGGCTGGGGAATATTCAATCTTCTGCAATAGTGGGTGTTCTCAGACTGGTTCATTCCCCATTCGTACTGTTTCAAGAGCTGCGAGATTTGATCCACTTCACAAGACAGATCTCCAGCGTTTGACCACGCTTAGGACACTCTCAAGTTGTTCAAAAGAAATGTGCTGATTCCAAGTTTTCCCGTAGCCGAGCTAATAGCTTCGCTGAAGTCGCGGCGTATAGGTTCTTAGTTGCCATCTTCGAGGTGAGCCAAGGACTCGATGACTCCAGTTTTGTAACTTCTGACTTTCTCAGGCATCATACTTCCCGGGTGTCCATTTCGTCCTCGGATCTTGGTAGTAAGTATTCTCTGAAGCATTATTTCCCCTTCAGACGATTTCGGGAGTCGGAAGACATAATTCTAATTGTTGATAAACCTCCCTTCTCCTGGACTGTACTCGCTCGTATTGATAATCTTTCGAAGAGCCAATGCTAACTTGCCGCCCTCTCCAGCAAGAGTGACGAGATTGGCCGGAGAGGAGGAATATTCTATGTGGGATTGACCCTTGGCACGCTCACAGCTGGACTGCTTCAAGCAGCTGCATCCAAACATCTCGATGGCGTCAACGGACTTGCTGGATGGCGCTGGAATTTTATCATAACGTCCGTTATTACCCTACCGCTTGCATTCGTAGGGTATGTGTTGTGGCCTGGCACTCCCGACAAACCAAATCGTCTCCTTCTGTCGGAGAGGGAGATCGAGGTCGCTAAAGCTCGACTTGAACGACATGGCGCACAATTAAAAGCGCTCCCGTTCTCATGGAAGCGACTGCGTAGTATTTTCACTGGGTGGAGGTTCTACGTCCTCGTCATCTGGGACATTTTTTTCTTCAACACTTCCGCAAATACAGCAGCATTCCTGCTCTGGATCAAGAGTCTCCATCGTTTCGATATTCCAACCATCAATAATCTTGGCACCATCGCTCCAGCTTTGGGAATCTTCTACGTCCTCTTCATTAACTTCAGTTCAGACTTGTATCTGGGCCGCCCCGCTGCCATCACGCTCGCATGTGTATGGAATGGTATTGGGCTAATAATCTTGACGATCTGGGACGTCCCTGAGTCCGCGAAATGGTTCGCCTTCAGCACAAACTATGCTAGCGTTGCTGTCTCGTCTGTACTTTATGGTTGGGCAAACATCATTCTGAGACATAATGTCGAGGAGAGGGCGTTGACCCTCATTTTGATGACTGCAATCGCTACCTCGACAAATGCCTGGATTCCACTTCTGGTGTTCCCAACAGTCGAGGCTCCTAGATTTCCGAGGGGTTATCCATATGCTCTTGCTAATGTCGTGTGTTTGATTTTGATGACACAGCTTGTGAGAATCATCTATAATCGGGAAGAGTACGTTTTCTAGTACACGTTCAGAGAAATCGAAATGCTAATATTCATGACAGAAAGAGATACGCTTCGGAGCTTCAGGCGGGTGACAATGCTGAGACACAGATCGAATTTGAAGGGACGCCAACAAAGATATCGCTTGAAGATAAAGTTGTTCGATCAACATCGAAGGAAATTGTGTAGACTGGTAGATTGAGGGATGATTTGTAGATATTTAAAAGTAGTGGAGAGTAGAATGAGTTACTTGGGGAGCATGGGTAGGCCGAGGTAGTAGTCACATGCACCTTTTCTCCACCTCCACTTGGATTGCGCTGCCGTCGACGTATATAATTTCAGAGCTACTATTGGAGTTAGGCTTGAAAATGATCATTGCCAACCCCAAAGTCCGTCTCCAAACGATTCGGAGATGCCAGGTTCTTGCCAATAAATCTCTCGCCACTCGCTTTCTATAGGCAAATCGTTTGGGAAGAGAAGGCCATCAGGCGCGGAATCATTTGGCGGAAACATGTCTTGCAAGGCATCTGTGTCATCCAAATTGTTGTTCACCGCTCGAGTGGAATCGCTTGCGGCACCAGTCACTACTGTAAGAATCTCCAAGTCTGACCTCTGGCTATGGATCGATTGGGCTACCTGTAAGTCGCGCATATTATTGTTACTCGAGGTAGGTCGGATATCTTGCAGTGATCCCTGCTCGTGTCGGATTCCATGCTGCAGATGAGAGCTTTCCTGAAAGATGCGAAGGTAGGACTCGGCATTCGTCCAATACTCGGCAAGTTTGCTGAGAGAGGCGAGACTGGAATCGAACCGACGAAGCGCGTTGATAGCCAAAACGGGGTTCGAAAAGCGCAACTCTACACTCACTTGCACCATGGCCGTGAAGAGCGCGTTAATGTCCGAGACCCATAAATACTTGATCATATCCCGTGATCGTAGGCTTTCAAAAATACTCGTGATAGTGTTCGCTGCCACGCCACAAATATCGGAGTCACTGGGACCATAGTCTTCAGAGCGCTCTTTGGCTCGGGGATGCGGTCGATGAAGTAGTATGAGGAAATTTGAGTAGGTGAGATGTAAGGAAGAGGTCCATAAATTCGTCTCCGTCGAGCGCATTTGAAGAGAGCCCGGGAGGTTGAGACACCAGTCTGCAAGAGCAGTGTCGGCATTTCCCAGTGCTAATTTGCGCTCGTCTTTACTCACACGTAGCCCAAATCGCTCTTTCACGATTCGTGAAATCAGAATGCAGAGCTCAGTTCGTTTGATTACGTAGTCGATCTGAACATTCGGGCCACATCCCTTAAAGTCGGATGCGCCCAAGGGTTTGAGATCGCAATCATCCAGATTTCTTTCTCTAGTCAGCGTATGGATTATTGAAGGGATCTTTACTACTGACATTGCTTGGGGCCGCCCATATAGAAGTGCTACTGTCACATCAAATTGAAATAGGATCCACCAAATCCGTCGAAACGTATGCATGTCGGGATGGTGAGGCCGACCATTCAAAGGGCCGATGTCTGAGCACATTCCGATCCCAATTGCAGTCCGAGAAGCAATTCCAACCCAGAACCACTGAATAACCAACGAGTCAGCATTGCCTTACGCAAGTGTGTTTCAGAGCAAATGGATGACTTCCTGCTGCGTAAGGCTGTACTGAGAATGAGTATGGTGGGTGCAAAAGTGTAAATAATCTTTTTAAGGTAATGAAACTTGGGGAATTTTGTGGGTAGGGGTATTTATTGTTTTAAGACCAGGAAATTTGGGTTTAGACAGCCAATGGCCCTTACCGAATTGGCAGCAACGTCATCTACTCCGTCTGAATGCCAGGTGAGCAGTAATGCAGCTTGGACTACAAAGTCTCGGTTCTTCTCTAACCGTCCATCGAAAAGCATTTTGGCTCGCAGAAAGAATGTCGCTTTGAGTGTGTCTCGATCCGGTCTTTCTTGCAAGACGTGAGCGCCTACAAGCAGGATAGCCTGCAGCAGAAGCAGCGAAGGAGGATCTGTGGGATCTTGCCTCCGATATTGGCTCATGAAAGTATCCTCGTCCACAATAGGAGACCAAGGATTGACATGCGTAAAATAAGCCTCGACCAGCTTGTCTGCGAGTTGCTTTTCCGGAAGCACGAAAGCTTCTCTCGGAATGCGATCTAGCTGTAGATGTGGATTAAACTGGCTTGCAATATCATCGCTGGAAAAATGGAACGCCTGCGCATTGACTGCCCCTTCTCGCTGTCGCACCAGAAAGTTGAGGTTGGAGACATCTTTCCCAACATACGTTACTCGTGTGCCTCTCAAGACCGACCGATCAGACGTCTCTTTCTGATCAAGAAACTCTTGGCTGGGTCCTTGACTTTGGCTGCTAGTCACATGTGTGGTTGGTCCATGGGTGGATTGGACCCCGATAGCTCGAATTGGAACGAAAGAGCCTGGAGGACGAGGGTGAAATTTCCTTCTTTTCTCGTGTTTCCGACAATTCAGACGTTGCGAGCTGATGCAGTTCGAACAGGGGAATCCTCTTTTGTGCGCATCACAGCGAATCTTCCTCTCATGGCAATTTCCGCAAGCAGCCGGAATCCTGTGCTTGTTATCCGCTGCGTTTGTTGTTGACATTTAATTGTCCAGTGGCCAGCACACCAGTGTCGTCCAGGCGATCGATCAACGGATGCTTGTCCAGCCAGGGATATGTATTTCTATTTGGTCATGAAACGTCCCGTCATTTGGGTGGAATTGACTAGGAGAAAGTAGAATTGATCCTGGTTCCCGATTACATGAGTGAAGAGAATGTGAGGTTTGGCAAGATAGTAGGAATCCGCCGGAGTGAACGTCGTGATGGAGTTCGTTGTTCACGTGATGTACCGTGTGGAGTGGTACACCGGTCCAAGGGGTCCATTTGTCAGCTAAGCTACAAGTCGAAATCAAACTTCTCGAGTATTCTATTCACTCTGTCAGTTCAATGATCGGAAGCATGCTTTTCGTTGGCTTCTCAAGGTTTGCCTTAGACTTTGTCGGTCCCATCATTCAATCATAATGAAGATCTCATGCTAAGGTTGTGCTTCTGTTCGTTATGGCGATAGAAGCCAATGACGGCGAGTCAGAAATGTCCTGGAAGTTCCCCCACTTTTCCTTTCGGCGAGGATGAGAACCCAGTGTTTAAAACATCCTGATAACAAGTGATATGTACTTCCTCTTCCTTGCATCTTTATTTCCTTAGACATTGCGTTAATCATTATTATTTTCACGCAAGAAAATCCCTTTGACCATTTCAAAAATGCCCAGAGCAGATTCTCCTGTCGCTGCACCCTTGGCCGAGTTGGCTGTAGTAGTCAAATCGCACTCTGTTCCGTCTGATGATTTGGATGCGGTGGTAACAGCAGCAAAGAAACGTTTCGTCCAAAGAAATCCAATATCAGGGAAACTTTTTGAGGAAGCTGCTGAGTACCTTCCCGGAGGCAACACCCGAACGCTGCTGTACACGGCTCCATATCCGATATGTATGAAGAAAGGAGAGCACTATCAAGTCTTTGATGAAGATGGACATACGTGAGTGCTCATCTCATTATTCGCATCTGATGTTGTCTGGGCTGAGAGACCAGATATACCGATTTTGTGGGTGAGCTTACCGCTGGTCTCTACGGCCACTCGCACCCTTTGATTAAGAAGACCCTCATCGACACGATAAACAACGTCGGTCTCAACCTTGGGTCTACCATTGCTCAGGAAACCGCGCATGCCAAATTAATCTGTTCTCGCTTTAATTTGGACAAAGTCCGCTTTACGAACTCGGGAACGGAGGCCAATCTCCATGCGCTTGCTGGTGCACGAAAATTCACTGGCAAGCGAAAGGTTGTAGTGTTCTCCGGTGGATACCACGGAGGAGTTCTTGGTTTTTGGGATGGTGTCCAGGAGAATGGAGTTGATCGAGATGATTGGGTAATCGGGATGTATAATGACGTTGAATTAGCGAAAACTTTGATTGAGAAGGAAGATATTGCAGCTGTACTAGTCGAGGGCATGCAAGGTGCTGGAGGGTGTATTCCAGGAACCAAGGAATTCTTGGCGCAGATCCAGGAGAGTGCAAAGAAGATTGGAGCAGTATTTATCCTCGACGAAGTCATGACATCCCGGCTCGGCCCATCAGGTCTTCAAGCCATCGTCGGCCTCAAGCCCGACCTCACAACTTTCGGGAAATATCTAGGCGGTGGCCTTGCATTCGGCGCATTCGGCGGAAGAGGGGATATCATGGCCGTCTACGATCCACGCTCTCCTGGCTCCCTCGCTCACTCAGGGACGTTCAATAATAACACTCTGGTTATGCATGCTGGTTTTGCGGGGCTTTCGGAGATCTGGACACCAGAAGTAGCAGTCGAGTTCAACCACATTGGAGATTCATTCCGCGCTAACCTCCAACGCGTTTCAAAAGGAACCAAAATGAGTGTCAGCGGACTAGGCACTATCTGTGGTATTCACATCTCATTGAATGGGCAGACTGAAATATCGAGCCGCGAATCGATCGATGAGGACATACAACTGAAAGATCTCTTCTTCATGGAGATGATGGAAGAAGGATTCTGGATCAACAAACGTGGCAGTATTGCGGTGATATTAGGGACCCCTCAAAGCGAGTTGAATCGCTTCGTGGAGTGTGTCGAGAAATTTTTGAAGAGGCACAAGAGCTTGGTTTCTGTGGTTGTTTAAGCTTTAGAGTATGAATATCACGCACTCTTCCCAATCACTCCGCAATTAGTTTCGGCTTTTGGCCATCAGTAGCTTGTCAGTTGGAAAACCCGTCGCGTGAAGGTCATAGAGAAGAGATCCTTGTGAGAGGTCAGGGCGTGCGTGAGGGGTCGAAACTGATCCTCTTCTACTGGTTTCCCAGACAGAACCCTTCAGAACTTGTAGGATCGTTGCTAAAACCAGAAGTTCAAGCCGGCAGGTAACGAGTGCTGAATATTTACTGGGTTGATAGTGGTGAATTACGTATCATCACGTAATATATGGTATGAGGTAGAGGTGTGGATTGATTGATATTATAAAGCCTTTGAATGCGATACATCGCAGCAAGCTATTCCGGATAAGAGAACGAGTGGCATGGCCATAGGCCAAAAGACTTCTTGACGCCACAATGTGTTCCACAGGAAAGAAGTCGCCCATCCTGGCTCCACGACTTTCGAGCCCCTCTTTGGTTGAGAAAGCTTCAACTCACCTCAATTGTTCTATTCCTCCTCGCGGTGTACACTCCTCAGACGCATTCTAGGAGTTGGAGAGACTTACACCTGGTAAGCACCATCTATTTTCTTTAAATAGCTAGCTCAGAATGACCTTCACACAATAGACGCGCGCAAAAGATTTGCTGATCACCTTTGTATTACCCTGTTGCGAAAATTCTCGCACCACTTGACTGGGTCCTGATACTATTTCCAAGTTTCAACATCTCCTCCAAGCTTCGACTCGACCTAACATAACAAATCACACGCTCGGGGCAAAGCTCATAGCTCGGTCCCATATCACGCGCAACAAACATGGCTACGGTTGTCCCTCAGCCAATAGAGGAGCACGCACAGGTTCAATTGCTCACAACCGCGCTGAAGAATATATGTAATGGGTACGAAGCCGGCGACACAGTCCTCCGTGAATTGTTGTAGAACGCAGATGACGCTGGTGCAACTGAAGTGGTATGAGATGTTTATCTTGGAGAGACAATAATGGCTGATTTGACTTCAGAGGTTCATTCTAGACGAAGAAACTCACCCTTCCGATGCACTTATGGACCCCGCCCTACAGAAATACCAGGGACCGTCTTTGCTCGTGTGAAACTTTCTGCCTGAATTTTGTGCTGGTATGCTTGCGATGGAGAAAGGGAGCCAAGAGACGCCGACCATTCCAACAACACCAAGCTGATCGCCTTCGGATGCCTGATGCAGATTTCATTTGACACTGCGCTTTACCGTCAAGCCCCCGAAATTCGAATGACTGATAATCTTGACGATGCAGCAGGGCGGTGAATCCGTATTGACTCAATAGTTCAACTTTGTTGATACGATTTCAATCCATCACGCACCACCCTTTTCTACTCACGATGTCTCTCCCTGATATTCCATGCCTGACCAACCCTACTCATGATTTTAACGTCCACCACTTCCACCCTCCACCCTCCACCCTCAGATCAACCAGCTCTCCCGCTCTACATCCCACCATGCCTCGCAAATCCCCCTCATCGCCTCCATCTACCATCCCAAGAGCAACCGCTTCGAATCCAAATTGAAGGTCCACTGCTAGCTCTTCAAAAGCTCCTTCCAAAAGGTATCATGGCACATCCCTGATAACTCTCCCGAATTTCTATTGCTCGGTGGTCCTGAGCTCGCGAAGCTGGCGTTTCGGAAATTATACAACCGGAATGTACGGCCTGATGCTGCTGGGGACATGGTAGTGCGAGATGAATATAAAGGTTGGTTGGTAGAGGCTAGACCGCTCGTGTAAGAAATTATCTTACCAGCTGTTTTCCTGCAAGAACCTACGCTGACACTACCTTGTATTACAGTATGATTGATTATTATGGAGTCACATTCGATCACCTTGTCCCGACCGACGATACCGATCCAGAAGTCTTGCAGATTAACATTGTTGAGATCGAAGATGATGGAGGCGTCTATGCAAACAAGCATAACCCCTTCAATATCAACCGGACGGAATATATAAGGAAGAAGGTGCTTGCGGTCCCAAGATGCTGTCAGACAAGGAAGGGAACAACGGATCGGAAGAGAGTCAATGATGCGGTGAATGCTAGAGATGGGAGGGTTGATGGTACGGTTTATAAGTGATATGCCGAGAGGAATCGGAATGGGGCCTAGGTGTTGGGAAATCATCACATAAGAGGTCACAAGAGACACGGCATAGGTGGAATCCACGACATCGGAAACTAGGGATAGAGAAACAGCTAGAGATCGGGGGAAATACACAACACATCGTAACGTCCAACTTTGGTCCATTCTTCTTTCCTAGCCCCTGGTTTGGACTCAAGCTTCCAAAACCGCACTCTTCCCTCAAACTCCCTCACAGACAAAAGTGATACCCCGGCGGAAGGAGGCTGCTTAAGAGGAGGGGAGAGTGTCGCATGCCTGAGCACCGCAATGATAGGTATAGGTTCTGCCGTCTCTATAGGTTGGTACGCAGGTCTTGGGGTCGGGACACCCGTCCGAGTTCTTTCTAGTCCGTATATATGATACACATCTCCGAAAGCGGTCATTAGCTATAGTTTTCGGAGAGATTGACAAATGACATACAATTAGGAGTTGCAGAAGTTGAAGATCAGAGATGGTTCTACAGGCAATTCTGTAACTTGTCCCGGCTGGTGGGGTGCTGTTCATTTTTGGAGGCCGAATGGGCAGGTAGATAGTAAAGGTGAGGTAGCTCGTTATTCTTGAAAAGGATAGGGGAGAATCATCGATTTTTATCGTTTGCCAATGTAGGCACCAACCGCATATAGCCGTGATGCAACATTTGCATCCATCACAAAGCCTATAAACTAATACAACCAACCCTAATAAGGCTGTGACAATCTATGGACGGCCAAAAATCATTCCATCCCATTTGCCGCCATCAGTTATCATTTGCTTGCTGCATTACATCATTATGGGTCTGATATGATGGATTTCGGTGGAGAGAACTGTAAACATCCTGATTTGCTGTTCTCCATAACCATGACCACTTTGCCAAAAGCATAGTCAGAACCTGTTGGCTATTGCCAAGACTCAAAGAAGCCTCAGTCTGGTGTCTCGTGTTTACAGCAGGGTCCTGACCGAACGACGAGCCTTAGGCCAGGAAGGCTCGGTAGTCGGCGCTTCCGTCAGCTTTCGCCGACAAAATAATCCCGCCCAAAACTTCAAACAACTTTTAAACCTCCCTCCGCTATGGCTCAATCTCTACGACGGCCGGTCTTTCAATCCATCGGTCCCTACTCCTCCCTCTCTCGTCGTCAGTTCTCCCACATAACGCCGCGATGGGCCGGTCCACAGCAACCACAGGGGGTACGGCCCAGACAAAAGCAAGAGAAGAGCATGAAAGTGCTACAGAAAGAGGCAATGATGAAAGGCGACATGCCTTCTGACATGGGATTACTAGATCGTAAGCTCCTCGCACCCGCCATCATCCCATCACGCCAATGCAATTGGATCAGGGACAGCACAGAACGTTGACAGATGGGTCCGACAGAGACGTTTGTTCCACAGATAATAAAACTATCTTCCTTATTCACGAGCCCTCGAAACTACCTCAGATTCCAATACACGAAGACGCGCTCCAGATTTGCCAACTTCGCCTCCCTCCTAGTGGTGAAATGGAACTCCCCGAAGGCTGGGAAACGCTGGTACAACAGATCGTATATAATCTCCCGCCGCGCTGTCCGTCCTATCGCTATGGGACTCCACACTGAGATGTACACTGCTTTTGCAGATGGCAAGATCGGTGCCTTGAAAGAGAAATGCACCGAGGGGCTTTACGAGAGCTTCAGAACGAGGTTAGCGGGACGTAGGCAAGGGGAAGTCTTCAAATGGGAGTTGTTAAAGTACAATGGAACCCCGAAAGTAGTTGCCGATCGCGCTGCGATGATTCCGGGATTGGATGGTATGGTGATTAGACAGGCGGTCGTGAGGATTGCGAGCCAGCAGAGGTTGACGAGGGAGTTTGGGGGGGAGGTGGTTGAGGGAACAGGAGAGAGTAAGGATGTGTTGGAGTATGTGGTTGTACAGCAGAAGGTTCAGAGGTGGCAAGCTGAGGGATGGAAAGTTTGGGGGACTACGAAGGAATCGACCATGGAAGATGTGGAGGCTTGGAAGAGAAGGGCGCTGGGTGATACGCCGTAAACGCGGGACGAGTGTGTATGTGTAAGAGAATGTATATTAAAGGCCGTCAGAGACTTCTGTATAGAGAGAGAAAAAAAACTGCCCCGAGCTCTTCCCACCGGAGAACAAAGCATTGCTGGTGGGGACGGAGAAATCACGTGATACTTACATGTTCTGGTTCCTTGCCGGCTATAAAACTTGCTGCTCTCTGCAGAATTGACCAGTCATACATGATAAGTCAGAAGAAGATATTGGAACTATTGGCAGAGCATGGGTGCTGTGGATCTGAGCATTCTTTTTGGATGCGACTGATATACTTATGAAAGCCTTTATTTGTGACAACGTATTGATAGATCATCAAGGGAGAACCTTGAGGTGAATGTCGACAGTGAATGTCGACAGTGACTGTCGACAGCGACAGTGAGGTGATTGTCGACAGCGGTGGATGTCGACAGTGATGTCGATAGTACAATTCTAAATATTTAGATATGTCCTCTAGAGAGGTACTTTATGACTCTAGTATAAGGTTCAAAATTTCTTGTAAAGGTAGATGTTTATATATACTCCTGCTCTGCTTCCGTTTCGAATACTTAGGTTGCTCCGCGTGTGCTTTGCCGTGTACAATGTGACGTACAGTGTGACGTTGGATACTTTTATACTGGTGGATTCCCATGAACGTCACGTGCCGCTATCACGTGCCAATGAGTAGCAGGTCAGAGGAAGCGAGTATGGGAATTTGACCAGCCAGCCAGGGAAGCCTACGGGTTAGATCGTGGATATAACGTCCCTTCTCTCCAATACTATAGAGGTCATATTTCTTGTTTCCTTCGTATCAGACCTATAGGATCGGAGCAATAGATTCACTGATACGCACTCCCATATGCCACTACACGTGACCCTCTACTGCGTCCCTGCGTCGTTACATACAGCTCAACATTCCAACATCCAAGCATCCAAGCATGTGCTTCGCGGCCTTGATTTCCGCCCTTCCACAGCGAAACGTTAATATACTGTCGTTGTTTACTTCCACCCGACCTTCACGGGCACAACCATTCGCATAGTCGCCGACTCTGGCCCCTCGATACCTCAATCACAGCAGAGCGAAGACGACTTCACTTTTGACAGTATATAAATATATACAATGATATCTACCGCGCTGATATTAACGTTTCGCTGTGGAAGGGCGGAAAAGTGAAGATCTCGAGATCAACCGGAAGAAGTCAAGGCCGCGAAGCACATGCTTGAATGCTTGGATGTTGGGATGTTGGGCTTATCGCAGTGCATGATGCATGATGCATGATGGCGGCTACAGGTCTGTCACAAGATTTATCCACAGCAGAGCTCCGTTCACCTTCCCTTTCCGAGAACTCCCTTCTCTCCGCGGAATCTCGCTGCTCTTCATGTCATTCGCCGTCCAAGCGGTCGCCTCTGAGTCTTTTGTCATCTTCATATATCACGTGATACAATATATCATGTGATGCGATCTATCTACCTATCTACTATCTCATCGCCAACCACCTCGGGTCACCCGCTCTAGACTGATGACCCGCGGCTGACCTTTGTGATTGCGCCTTGTTTGGACTCATCCCGCTCACAATAAGAGGAACGCGTCCCCTCCCACTTCTCCCTCTTCTCTTCTCTCTCTTCAACCCATATCAGACTCATAACCATCCAACAGATATCCAACACTCTATCTCACTTATCATTTCAGCCTTCTATCCTCAGTCATCAGATAATTCCATTCATTTGCCAATTATCCACGCCCCTCCGTTGTCCTTCCTTATCCTTCGTATCCTTCGTATCCTTATCGCAGCTCAGCCTCGTGGTCCTCGCCGCCTCCACTGACTGACTGACTGACTGACTCACGCCGACGAGCAACACGGCCACAACTACAACCACGAACCCAACCAGCACTCTCTGATCTTCCATTCATTGTCTCGCCTATAGCTAGATCTCCACATTCAATCACCACTTAACTGTGTGTGGTTCGACGTCTGCGCCTTCCTCAGTCGACCTTCAACCAGCCAACAAGAGTCCGCGCTACTCGCAGTCATCCGGCCGACTTGTTACTTCCTTCGTTTCCATACAACTACTCTGAATACCGCATATCTCTTTACCTATACCTCTCGCCGAGTACATTCCCTTTATCCTATCCAAAGCCTCAGATTGGGTATCTAGAACAAAGGATCCAGATCAGACACACGCCTCAGTCGCTGGAAACCTTCCAGATCCGGATACAAACTGCACCTCATCATTTCTCACGTCTGTACCTTCAATCTTCTAGGAACGACTTCGATCAATCACTGTCCACTATGTCGGAATCAGGAACTGCCCCTCTCCCACAACGCGACATCCGCTCAGCAGCGAAGGAATCTAAGCGTGCTCGTGACGCCGGCGAGAAATGGTCCATGGGAACGCGTCCCTTGGCTGGCGTACGTACCCAGGCCGGCGTCATCTCAGCATCCAATGACGGAGGCTCTGCGGATGAGGATCAGCCCAAGACGGAGAAAGTCCGCCCATTCAAGCGCTGGACGTTCGTTACCTCCCCTTATCCATCACATGGGACAGAAACTGACAATGCGTCCAGCAACTCAATGCACAAGTCTCACGCCAACAAGACCCGCAAGCCTACCAATCACTACTGCAATGGCATCAACTCAAACACAGCATCGCACCGCATGGTCCGAAAGGTCGATGCTCTTGTCGACGCTAATGACCATGCCTCTTCTCCACTCTCCCGGTCCCTTCTCGAACTACTCCCTCAACATGCGAATAACACCGTTGCGTCTATTCAAACGGCTATCTGCGACTACGATTCCGGAGTTCTCTATTCCTTCGACAACGTTGCTAGTCCCGGTACGAAGGGACGAGCCGTGGGCCTCGACAACCTTGTGGATAATGCTGAGAAGAAATGGGCGATAGAACAAACAGAGAAGATCGTCAAAGTTGAGTACGAAGTCCTTGATAGCGATGGTGAGACCACGGTTCTGTCCGCGAAGAAGGGCAAGAAGGTATCTCCCAAGCAGAAGACCATCAAGAACATGCCTGCTGTGGTCAAGCATGAGCACGTCGAGGACGATGATGGATTTGAGCTTATCTGATCTTTGGTCAGCGTTGTAGCACGGGGTCAGAGTTTCACAATGCGGCTACTTCCATTCTTTTGAGCCACTGGCTCTTTACTTTATGATGATGTCTGAAGGCGTTTTGCGATGATGATGCATGGTATAGCTTACCCAGGATGGGGAGGACAGCTTACCCTTCTTTGCTTGTCTTTCTGTTTGTTTGTTTTTTGGTGTATTTACCCACGGAGTTGGGATGGGATCAGCATAGCCTACCCTGTGTATCATATGGGAAGGATGGCTATAGATTGGGATCGGTTGGTGTTTGGACGCATGGCATGGCATAGCTTACCCCTGGGCTGGGGAATGATAGCTTGGGCTTGGTGCTTGGACTTTGGGGAGGGTTAGAGTGTCGGCTCGCATAGATACCTGTTTCGCCTACCTTCATTAGCAGCGCTGCAGTATAGTCCGAAGCACTTTTATCGACAGCATTTACTTAGCTATCCATCGTGCCGTGATAAATGGCCCGGCTCGCAAATCCAAAGCCTACAATTGAGGAAGTTACTCGATCGTTTCCTTCCCACAGTACGTTGGACCAAACAATAACGCTGCTCTGTACTATGCAAACGTTGAAGCTTCCAGCCATTCAATCTTCGACTTGTCCTATTTGACACATCTCTCTCTCATTTAAGCCCAGGTGGTACGACACAATAGCCTCGATCTCACTGCGATGCTTCCAGAGCCAGACAAAGTACTCGAATCGTTTTTGAGGGTACGCCAGGGCCTGGAGCACGTCATCGTCATCGTCCAAGGCTGATTCTAACGTGATCTCCCCTTGAAGAAGAGGAAGCGTTTTCGACATCGTTGAGGTTTGGATGGGTGGATTCGCTTCGAGCAGAGAGTCGGAATCCGAGAGGAAAAGAAAGATTGTAAGGCTTCAAGGCACCACGGATTCTCAGGTCGTTGCTTCAGGCTGCCATGCCCACGAGGATCGATGCTGATGCTCCCCTGATCCTGACGTTGATAGGTGATGTATGAACCTTTGAAGTTTGGTGGATGTATTCGCCAACGGGACAGATCGAGCAATCTTCGGAGGGTACAGATAAATGCCAGCGTTTGATGCCCACGTGACTGGCACCACCATTCCAAGTGTTCACTTTGTTTACGTCGGTGCATTCCAGAGTCCGGAGATTTGAATCAGTGTAATTAAGTATCTAATAGCTATGCCAGCCATCTTGAAAAACGAACTCTACAAGTACAAAGCTTTTCTCTGTCTGCCCATCGCACTTTCCATGTCTCCCAGTCGCACTTGCCCATGCCTCCCTTTTCAATGGAAATGGGAAATGCTTCTTTCACGCTCAATTGACTGTACTTTAACATCAACACCAAGAACTCCAAACAAATGCTGCTTGCTTGCTTAGCTCGCACGCGCCACCGCTGAATCGACTGGAAAAGCAAGGGGAACTCCATCTCTCAATAATGCTCTCGTCGACTGACTTGGCTAGCGCTCGTACGACTCCGCTCATCTTCCTCCTGAACATCGCTCAGCCGAGTAGGATGGTGGTGTCTAGGCATTGTCTCCCACCCAGCACCATATCCCTGTCCTTCATAGTCAACTCCACTGCGTGCTGGGTGACTGGTTGGCGCGGCAGGTCGTCCAGCTGTGACTGTTGAGCCTCGTCCACGTTCTACCTCTGAGATGGGGGCGCCACCATGCTGTTGTGCGTAGGCAAGCTCTCGCTCTTGGGCTGCTCGGACGTCATATTCGTCTGCTTCGTCGTCGGAGTTGGGCGCTTGGTAGCGGACTTTGTTGCCTCGTGCGTCTCGAATGAACTGGCCTTGCGCGTCGATCTCATATTCCTCTTCGCTGAATGCTCCTTCTGATGCAACTGATGGACCATGGGAAGGGTTGTGTTCAGCGCGGCCAGTGGGGTCGGCGGAGAGGAGGCTGGTACCTTGTTGCTGCTGGTAGAAGCCGGTTGTGGATGCGGGCTGGACTGCGGGTGATTCGGAATATCCAGAAGTATATTTTGAGGAGGCGGTAGTGGGGGTGATTCGTGTGGTTCGCGTGGTGGGAGTGGTCCGTTGCATTTCGAGGAATGGATCAGTAGGATCAGCTCGCTGCCCTCGCGCGTATGCCTGATATGCGGTGTCGCTATCGAGAGGACCTTCGGGATCTTGCATAGGTTGGCTACCAGCGTTCGTTCCAGCAGGATAAGGGCCTTCGCGTGTTTGAGGTCGATCACGAGCACTTCCATGTCGACTCGGAACACCTTGCATCATTGGAACAACTTGAACACCACCAACGAGAGTCGGTTGACCGTCTCTCAACGAAGCCGTGCGTTCTCGGTCTTCCTGCTCTCGTTTTCCAAGCTCCTCCCAAGCTCTTTTGGCCTCCTCTTTCGCTATTTGCAGCTCGCGCTTCATCTCGGCCAATTGCTTGTCGACGTTGCTATTCAGCCTCTCCTTTTCAACAGCCTTGGCGATTAACGTGTCTCGGCTACGACGCTCTTCCCGTATCGTGGCCTCTGACACAGCTTGGACTTCTTGAAAACGTTCTTGCTCTGCCCTAGTCTCAAAGAACCATCGCTGGAACTTGCGTTCTGAGGAGGCTCGTAGACGTTGAAGCTCTACAACAGCATGGAAGAGATTGGCGCCAGCGGCTGAAAGATCCGTGACTTGCCGAGCAAGTTGCTGGGAGAGTGGATCTCTATTGATCTCATTCGCATTTTCCTCCAATCTTCGGATCCAGAACGAAGTGAGACCTTCCCAATGCGCCGACAGAGTCTCCCAGCGTTCGAAGGCATGAGGGAATGAGGATCTGGTTGTAGGAGCTCCGCTATTCTCTGGTGATACTGGTGTCTCAGCAGACGGACCAGGAATCGAAGGACCGGCTTGTTCTTGAGCGGGCTTGGTCCGTGAAGTCTCAGGTTGTGGGGTTCTTGGCTGCTGTTGTCCTGAAGGTCGTGGTCTGGAAGAAGGTGCTGCTTCACCTCCTCCAACGGCACTACCTCCTCTGCCAACGCCTTGTAGTGTTTCCTGTGGTCGCTCGCCGCTCGCAATTCTACCGTCAGCTCTACCAGATCGCTGCGAATTGTCCGAAATTCGTTGAGCCGTTGTTCCACCAGAACCACGCTGATTACCTCCATCTCCACTTCCTCTCTGGGCAGCGCCAGCAGCTGCGGCTCTTCTCTCTGCACTCTGCCGCCTCTCTTCCTGCTCAATCAGTCGGGCTTCCTCCTCTGCCCTTCTACGCTCCAACGCCTCTTGTCCGGCCGCTTCTTCTGCTCTACGTCTTTCCCTCGCTGCCCGGTCTCGCATGATATCTCGGGGTCCTCGAATGTTGGGTGATCCAGTTATGGCCGGAGAAGCTCGAGTTCTGCCATTGCCAGTCCGTCCATTGTCGGTGGGGCCGGATGGTCCCCCACCAATCAGATCTGACATTGAGGCGTTCTCCTCGACGAGGTCTGGTGTGAAGGGATTGGGATGTCGTAAAGCTTCCTCTAGCGTGTAGAGGATTGCACTCGCAGTGTTTTTCGATATGCGTCGCGCACGATGAGGACGTCTCACCACTTGTGGAGAGATATGCTGAGCACTTGATGCTAATGGAGTTGAAGAGCCGAAGTCCTCTTCGAAATCATGGATACTTTCACTCCTTTGTTGTTGCTGGGCGAATCTGACTCGAGGTGGTGAGGGTGATGGGGAGATGCCAGCAGAAGCTGCCTCAGTGTGAGTTTGTCGAAGTGATTGTTGAACTCTGAGTTGAGGTGGTGAGGGCGACGGGGAGATGCCAGCTGAAGCTGCCTCAATATGAGTTCGTCGGGGTGATTGTTGCTGCTGGCGCTGGGGGAGGGCGGGCGTAACGGGGTCGTGGACGTCGTAAAGGTCGTTAGAGCTGGTGTTGTTGGGGAGCGTCAACGCGTCTACCCACAGAGGTGACTCTCTGGAGGTCGACAAGATGAAGACAGATCCGGAATTCAGCCGAAGGGGGGGGGGCTTTGATGGGACGGTGGTGATGAGAGTGTGGACGGGGTCGTTCACCCTTGAGTGCGGATTTCACCACCTCTTGAGGAGGTTGGAAATGAACAAATTGGTTTGATGAACTATGGGCAACAAGTAGGAGAGAATGCCTTGGGTCTGGGTATGGGTATTGTCGGAATTTTTCTCTGAGGTGGTGGTCGACTGTGTTTTCAGAGGGGGTTGGGGAAAAGGTGAAAACAAGAGGCGGGAAGCGAGCACTGAAGAAAGTGGTGCAGACCAATCGTCGCAATGGAAACCAACCGGCGCAGAGCTCAATCAGGAAGACGAATCTTGCGAGATCTGATCCTGTTCGATCTCGCGCACATATATCTTCTGGTCGGAAGGATTAATTGGCGTTTGGGATGCATCTGTCGTGGTTTGCAGACCGGGCATGCGCAACCTTCCTCTCTCGCCGGGCCAGCTCCCGTCGAATAGCAGATGCGCCGTCCGGACGAAGACGAATTGCGAGAGGGGAATCAGGGGGAAGCGTGTGTCTGGATTAGAGAGATCATGCTCGCACGATCGCGGGTTCAATTGACTCTCTGGAGGGTCGGATGATACGGTCTTGACGATGGGCATTACGGGTCCAGTCGAGCACGGCACAGAATCCAAGACGCTGGACGCTGGTCATAAAGATACAATATGGTTTAAGAGGAAGGCAAATGGCGTTTTGAGGTCTGTCGCATTTCGTTTGCTCAGCTCAGCTCAGCTCAGCTCATCTCACCATGTCTGTCTTCGGTCTTCTCGTCCTGCAATCTCGAGTCCAGTGGAGTGGGATGGGATGGGAAGACGAGTTCTGGTTGATAAATCGGGGGAGGTTGGAGTCTCGGCTTGGACCCTTGGGCTTAGTTGAGTGCGCTGGCACCACAGGGGAGGGAGACCGACTGGAATCATGGGTACCGTAGCGGCAGAAAGAGTGAGTCCCAATCGCATCGAGATTTTTAAGCGATTTGGATCCCAGGACCCTTCTACAATCCAAGTAGATCCTGATTGATTTCTACAGCTCTTTACCACCACCATCAGGTTATTGCCGCAGCTTGGATGTTGCGCAGAGAGGCTAAGGATGCTGGAGACTTTGCACTGCTGAGAGACGGGTGGTGGTGAGATGGCTGTATGGGGTTCTGAAGAACTAGGGGGGGATATGAGGTTGTTCATGGGATGGTTTTATGTCGGTGTCGATGTCGATGTCGATGTCGGTGTCGTGAAGTAGTGAAGTAGTGAAGTAGTGATGTCGGTGTCGACATCATCAGTCACATGAGGGCTTGCTTCCCACCTTGCAAATAAAGTGTCAGCTGATAGAATTACCTCGGCTAACCCCTTTTCTCTACGTATAAATAGGGGGTCCAGGCCCTTGCAAGAAACTCTCATTAATCTGTCCTATGGGGTTAAGAGGAGGCCTATGGATCACTCGCCCTAACACACCGCACCCAACGGTCAGTGGGCAAGTGCTTGGAGTCGATCTCTCTATTCATTTTAGCAAGAGACCAATCCGGGGATTTTTCCGTCTCTCTCGTCGATTACAATCTCATTTCCTTCTCCATTTCTCTCCAATGCAAGATGTCTCCCTAGGATATCACCCCCGACTGGTTGAAGAACCCTCTTTATGCTTGTTATTTTCATTCCACTCGGTAACGCTGCGGCCTTCCGGCCACGAATCCGAAATAAGGAGTTATTTCATGCCCAAGTTCTACACCACTTATGCTATTTACTAGTAGGGGCAGCCTTCTGGAAAAATGTCAGAACTCATCATCGCAAGTATCTGTTTGTGCGACTAGTTAATATGCAGGCATTCGGTGGTCTTCACAAAAAGACTGCCGTGCCCAAGCATGCTCTCTGGTTCCTCACTCCTCCACCACAGTCTTTACATTCATTTGCAAGCACTGTCACTCTTTTGACTCTATTCCAACTGCAGCCATTCTTTATTGCTTGATTTGCATATTACATTCGTTTGCAAGCACTGCACTCCTTTGAACCTATCCTACCATAGCCATTCTTTATTGCTTAATTTACATACCACATTTGTTTGGCCTCAATATGGTTCCCCCAGTCCTCAAGTGCGGCCTCTTTGGCGCTTTGGCCGCTCAGGTCATGGCTGGCCCTGTTGCCGTCCGCTCCAGCGATGCCGACTTTCTCTCGCCCTTATATGAGAGGACTCCTTCGATCACCCTTGGCAGCTACAGTCTCTCTACAACACATGAGAAGGATGTTCTGTTCAATCTGTAAGTGGTCGCCTAGCTAAATGCAGCCGTGCTAATCTGCTTAGCGGCTATGGCACAACATCAGCCAACGTTGGAGATGCTCTCCATCTTGAGGTTGAATGTGTTGACTGTCGAACATGGGGAACGGCCCTGGTGACAACCAGCGGAGTTTCCAAGGACGAGTCCCTCATTGGTGACATCATCTCATTTTTTGAGAACCCTGTCGATACCATTGTCAGCGCCTTTGATCTCGATGTGAAGATCGAGTTTGAAGACTGTGGTGGTCACTTCGAGTTTGACATTATCGCTGCCGATACTGTTTCTTATTCCTTCCCAATCTATGAGTCGGCCACCCCTGTTGGAGTCGCTTGTAGTGAGGAAGTTACTGTTGGATTGGTCTTGGCTATTGATTTAGTATTTTCTCTGACTGCCGAGATCGATCTCGAGGCTGGGTTTGAGTTTAGCTTCCCCGAAGGGGCCTATATCACTGTTGATCCTCTTGGTGGTGATATCCTGGATCAAGGCTTGTAAGTCTTTAATCCTCATACTAATACGTCAGCTAAACTTCAGTAGCACTGGTGGGCAAATCGGGCATCTTCCTATTACCTGCAAATCTGGCTCGGCGACTTTCAACGCAGCTCTTCGAGTTCGTATCCAGGCCGGAACAACCGTTGAGTTGTTTGGGACTGGGTTTGATTTTGAGCTTGGTGTTTACGCCGACCTAATTGAGTATGTCGCCACAATTGGGACTTCGGATGCCTGTGAGCTCTTCATTACCGAGAGTGTAGATGTCAATATTGGTGCCTTTGCTCATGCTGTTCTCGAGCTCGACTACAAGACCTTCGGGGCTAGCCCAGCAGTAGTCACTACCCTCTTGGACTATCCTCTCCCTAGCCTCTGTCTCACCCGTCCTGTTGATACTGGCCTCCCAACATTACCGACAGCAACAGCTACACCTATCACGTCTCCTATCACGTCTCCAATTGCTGAAAGCTCTCACTCCTATCCCTCTGGTTCTTACCCAACGTCGTCGGCTGCAGCCTCCACAGATTCCACTGGCGCTACTTCCATCAAGGGATCAAGTTCCTATGTTGCTTCCACGGCTGGACCATCGGAGTCGGTCTCATATTCGGCGTCTGTTTCAGCCTCAGCCGCATCTTCCACTGCTACTTCCCAACTATATAAAAATGGCACGATCACTTCTGCCACCGCAATGACCACATCGACTGTCTACACGACAGATTTTATCACAATCACCAGCTGCGCAGCGACTGTCCTCCACTGCCCTGCAGAATCAACTACGGAAATAATCATCACCAGCACAGCAATTCTATATACCACCGTCTGCCCAGTCGGCCAAGCACAGTCTACTCTCACATCTGTACCTTCATCTTCATCCTCATCCTCAGCAAAACCGCACCCAGTAAACACCGCCTCAATAATAGTGTCTCCAGTCCCACTGACACCCTTCCCAACACCAATTGTATCGACAGTCTACACACCCACATTCGTGAACCCGACATACACCATCCCAACGGCCACTTCTTTCACAGTGCCGAATCCAAACTGGAACGCCACTGCTTCTTCCACCAACAACGCAGCTGCATCCACTTTAGCAAGCGAAGGCAATGCGAGCACCCTTGTCGTTGAATCCACTTCACCCTCCAGCGGAAACGGAGCAGCTGTAAGCACGATAACTCTTGCCCCTGTTTACTCGCCATCTTCTGTGCCCAGCAAATATAGTCCCGGTGCAAATAGCACGGTGCTGGCGAGTCCAACTGGTTCGATCAAGGTGCAACCTTCCGTCCCAGCGACTTTCACTGGTGGCGCGGCACAATCTTTTGGAGGAAGCGCTGTTGGAGCCGTTGTTGCCTTGGGACTCGGCATCCTTGCGTTGCTGTGATGATAGGTTTGGAATACAATGGCAAGGTTTTCGAGTAGATATATCGTTGTAATTTCATGTCCAGCTTGAATTCAGAACGTAGTAATTTATATGACCAATCCTGTATTCTCGAAGGGAAAATGGCATATCCTATAACCATCCAGAGACATGTCTCTCAAACACGGAGGAAACGTCGTCTCTTTTTCTTTCTTGTGTCACCGGAAGCCTCCGCTGGTCTTCCCTGCCATCTCGCGCCCCGAGTGTATGATAGAGGGCACAAAAATCATCGGTTTTTGATCCATGTACACTCGCCAATGTTGGGTTCATGTAAATATCAGTATCTGTGATAGATACGACACGACAGCTCAATCGACATCATAAAGTCAAATAGATTTGGAGCTTCTGAAATTTCCCAGATTCTTCGACCACGTAATCTCTAGAGCAGAGAAATATCATTGAACTGGGTTATCTTGTCACAACAAATCGCCAGAAGGTGGTGTTAATAGTCAATGGTGAGCGTTTGTGTTTGTTGAGGTTTGAAGTTTGAGGTTGAGGATTGAGGCACACAGGGTGGGAGGGGTTTGTGAAGGCAGGGATGGTGGAGCCTATCGATTCAGTTGATAATGTGGCAAGCACGGAGGTTGAGAATATACGAGAACGGGAGCTTAAGAGGGCCACGCGTGCAGCACGCTCGTTCACAGCGGCTACAACTCTTCTTTGTCAAGAAGCCCTGACGTCCTGACCGTGCAACAAGCTATTTGACAGATTCGATCTTCCGACTTGAGCATCAAGAATCCTGCGTTACTGCCGCCGACTTCGCTGGTCCTCAGCCTACACCCCTCCTTTCAATGAACAAGAAGTTCAAAAGAACTTCCCTTTGTGGTCGACAACAATCAAACCTTCTCTGGGCTCTTCGTGGATTTCGTCGCTATCTGCGTACTCTCCTTGACCACCAATATGCCTTTCCAAATAGGCAGGCTTGTCCAACGCTTCAAATCTCGTGCCAGTATACCTAGCATACCCCCATTGCCAAGTCAACCTACAAACTAACGCACCGCAACCCCAAAGCAGACCCCCCACAGGCGCCGCAACGAACGCGCCGAATGCGCTCCAATCGTTACCATAAAGGCCCTGCTCTAGCAGAATCAACTGAGCACCCTCAAGCGCACTCCCAAAGTAGATCGTCCCAAAGATAAACACCGTAAGTATCCCTCCCAATCCGCCGACAACGACTTCGAAACCTCGCCACCAATAGAAGCGATCGTTGAGCCCGAGGATGAGAACAGGGATTGTGGAGGCGGAGACGAGGTCAGAAATAAGGTAGATTTGCAGAATGGATGGCGCCTTGAGAGCGAGGACGACGACGGGGAAGATGATTAAGACCACGGCGACGCGAACATACCAAATGTTGAGCTTATTGCGGAAGAGATCGTTTGAAGCAGTGGATACCATTGCTGATTGGAAGGAATCGAACGCTGCTGTGCTCAGACTCACTACCATGACGAGGACAATTCCGACAGTCCAGGCAGGTAGTTGCTCCAAGAGGTAGAAGAAAGCGACGGAGCCATCCTGATCCGGATTGCTTGGATCGAAGGCTCCCGACCATGTTGCAATGAGCCCTGTTGAGCCGACCAAAGTGAGGATTATGAGCGTGACAACTGCGGCGATAGAGACGCCGATCCAGAGGTCTTTGTCGGTCTTTGAGGCGAAGGTCCGGATCCAGAAGTTAGAAAGGAAGAAGTCATTTGTCAGAACGGCAACGGGCAGAATATAGAGGAGTTGCCAGCCGAGAAGTGTGGCGCCTGTTAGACCGGATGAATCGATAAGGGATTTGTCGATTTTGGTCTCGACGCCGACTGTTATAGTTGCGATGATAACTGTGAGATATTAGGAAGCGTTGAGAGGAAAGTTGATCCGATACAACCAGAGAAGGGGGCGGGGGAGGGGGCATACTTAGTGCTACCACCATTGCTCCTTGAATATTATCAGTTATGAAGGAGATCTTGAATCCTCCTAGAGCTTTGCATAAATCAGCTATTGGGATTGCAAGAGTGGTGCTGGATGACTTACAGGTGTAGATAGTTGTCACAGCACATTCTACTATCACCATCGGTAAGCCATCCATCCCAGTCAAGGCAGTCATTATCTGCTGCAGGGCAGATAGCTCAGCCACCATGTAGAGAAACATAGTAACTAGCGTCAAGAAGCTCAAATACAATGCGGCAACCAAACCATATCTCTGTCTGGTCCATTCCGTCAGAACGAAGCCCTCGGGACACTTCTTCCTGATGATGGGCCCGAGGTAGGCAAATATCATGAGAGGAGCTGCAGAAGTGACTGCATAGATAACCACACCTTGCACGCCAGTGATCGTAGCGAGTTGAGGATATGAGAAAAGGATCCCAGATCCAAGAGCTGTGGGGGGATGGTATTAGTGATGTGTTGATTTGGGGGAGGGGGAATCGTCAAGCGGCAAACACTTTCCCACGCAAGCATTAACTTGATCGAGTATTACGGTGCAATCTCAGCTTCGTCTCAGCAGATCAAAGATCTTTCTATAGAATAGAATTGAATCTTTGATGTGCGTCGAATCCGCGCCCGTAGTGAAGCCGCGCTGAACCCCTTGGTCTCTCCTCTCCTATTATCTATGAGACAACAGGGGAGGAACAACCAGAAAGGCCAGCGGTATCTTTCTGAATACGAACCTCTTCACAACTCATTATCTCTCAAGTACTCCCACGTCTTATGTGCATGCTGGGTTGGCGATTCTTGCCGCTGTGATCTTGTTTCGGATTTGCTCTTTGTACTAACCAGACGCAATGAAGTTCAAAGCCAATGGAAATGCTGCCTTCGGTTAGCATATGTTCAATGGAGATAAATTTTCCAAGGTGATATAAGAGCTAGATTTCTAAGGCTCTGCAATGGGCTTTGAAGGGGGATTGTAGTGCGCGTAAAGGTTTCCTAACCAGTCTGGGTCCTGTTGCTGGACAAATATTCTCCCTGATACTTGTCAGTCATTGCTCAGCGGATTCGAGGTAGTGAGCCTCCAGTATCAAAGTCGCTACCTTCGTTTGATGCCTCAATCGCCACGCTATGTAGCACCCAAAGACCCTGCAGAGATTGTCAGACAATTCGTCTGGCCAGTCCGCCACTTCGCCCAAGTCAAACAGGTTGCTTCGCATTGAGTACCTACAGGAAAGCTCCATAGGTGAGGTAGATGATGGCGTTTGAGGCCTACGGAATCTGTCAGCGCATGTTTCTCACCGCTTCGTGGCTGCAGCGGCCTTTCTCAAGCTCTTCGCAACCCAGATCGTCGTCAGAAGGAGCATCGCGCGGGGATCTCACCTGCGTTGAAGGTTGACCCATTCTGTCAATCGACTCGTCGTCAATGAAAAGCTTTTGCGGTAATCTTGAGGGTGGAATCGATAGCAAAGGAAGATAGGTCTGGGTCGCAAAAGCTAAAATGAAAATGGGATGTTGTTAGTCAGCAAGTTTAGCGTTATCTTAACTAACTAATCGTCGGCTCGCTTACGGGTACTCACTTCTCCCTTCGGTGACAGAACGGTGTTTTGGTGTACTTCAAAGTCCTGTTCACACAAGAGCAGCTCTCCAACTTCCTGAGCGACCATCTTGAGAGCCAACATATGCTAGTTGGTGTTAGTATTGTCTTGACGTCGAGGGCGGGTTTGACATCAAGGTAGCAGTTCCTCGCTTAAAATCTGGGCGCCTCATTGTCCACTTCTGAGTCTGGACCTCGACGGAGTACAAAAGTGCTTCCAGGTTTCATTTGTAAATGGGAGAGGACGTCTGAAATGGGCGGGCAATAGTGTGGCGAGGGCTGAGGTTGAGAGTTAACGATAGGCACTTTGAATATTATTGTCACACTCTTGATGGAGATTCGTGACGCGTTTGATTACTACTTGAGGATTATATGGAAACTACTGTGAAGTTATAGTGTCCTTATCCTGCGTCTATGTTATGTCCCAATTCACGAAGTCTTGGTGATCAACTCTGTCTTCAAAAGCCATTATGTCAGCTCCCATCCAATTGCTCGAATCCCCATTGAGTAATCCTTGCTCTCCTTCCTGTGGGAAATGCTTATCGCTGTTAATATTATAATTGGGGAAAGAGAAGGTCGGTAGGAGCACTGCTGGTTCTGTGGCAGCCATATGCCTCGAATGTTTTGAGTCATTGGTAGAATAGACCGTCGCAGTCGAATGCTCAGTTGGTGGGATTGTAGATATATCACTCGCATATCTAGAATCAGCGGAGCTACTGTACTTGTGGGCCGGTTTATTCGTGCTCGAAATAGTCAATTCCACGACATTCTTTGGAGGTGAAGGCAGTCTCTGATAGAATCGAGCAAGGTCATCCGAGTCCATGCCTGCGTCGTGTGATTCAGTAACGCTAATGCCAGGCAGGACATACTCCTCTATAGATATCTGTGAGAGGCTGGCCGAAGGTTTCTGCTGTCGATAATTGGAGAACATTTTATCCTGACATTCTTAGATGATGTTCATCAGCTGACTTTACAACTGTTCCTCAAGTTGTGATGTTCCTTTATTGACGATGTTTTCAATTGTGCCTTGGAACATTCGTGGAAGATCTCTGCGTGAGTACTCTTCGTAGAGGGATAACTCGATATTTGGCAGTTGGTAGACATCTTCCTGAACTGGCTCAAAATCTGCAGTCACGATTAGCATCATAACCTATAATTCATGAAAGTTTATTTGAACACAGCTCTAACCCATTGCACTAGCAATAAGGGCATAGTCGACAATACTCTTAGCTTGAAAGGTAAGGATTGACTGCTGCTTACATGGCTCCTGGATGGGTTCGCCAGGGAAGATGAGACGATATATCTCCTTCCACCTTTCCTCAGCCGTCTGATCCTTACTCGTCTTCTTCCTGCTTCGAAGTCGCTTCTCAATGGCATCGGTGATCCCTTCAGCCTCTTCTCCTAAGATTAGATCACAGCCTTGGACAGCCTATAGATGCTCATCAACCTCCTCTGAGTTATTGAAGAGTGATTTGCATCGTCGGCACTGGAAAATCCGGTGGTGACGATATAAATGGGCCCTAAATCGGAATTAGCGTGGAGTGATAATTGAAGCGGTGCTCATACTTTACACGGGCAACATTCTCTAAAGGTGTCAAAGCACATGACTTCCAAATTCCTTGTACACAATATTTTCGAGGATTATGCTTCCGGTTCGGACATGCGAACTTAAGACCAGACTTGTCGAAATCGACGATGTCTTTCTTAAGTCGCTTGGGATTGGGAGGATCCCTATCTTCTGGGTCTTCTTCCTGCTCTTGATCTCTGGGCCTCTTACCAGCCCTCTGAATCTTAGAGCTGCTTTGGTCTTGTCCAGAATTGCTTGCACTGTCAGAGACCGACGCTCGCCCTGATTCCGATACTGATATAGAACCAGTGCAACTTCTGACGTTGCCAATCCAGTCCTGACTGAAGAGTGTCCAGAACTCTTGCATGATACGCTCCACAAGCCGTTGTTTCGCAGGCGTCAGCAAAGGCTTGACTGGGGCTGATTGTCGATCATCATTTTGGCTCATTCGAGCATAATCGAAAGCGGTGAAAATTCCTGATCTGCCACTGTAGCTGCTGTCGCTTTCATACAAGTCTGTTTCTTCCTCCCAACAACTCGATGGACTTCCTGACATCTCTGTGTCGGGACAGACATCTGGGATTTCTGAATCTCTGCCGGAATCTGGGATGGGAACGTTTGGACTAGCGAGACACAAATCTTTGGGGCTTGACCTATCCACTTGCTGAGTAGTTGCTAGGTGATTTCCGGGTTGAGGATCTGCCTCGAGTTCGAGACGTTCAACGACTGGGTCTTCGCACTTCACGACATGTGGAAGGGACTCAGTGTCTCCTTTCGGATCACTACAAGACTCCAATCCTTTGTTTTCTCTCGAAACAGAATCAGTGGAAGGAGGATGAGTAAAAATCGTGTCTTGAGGGCGGAGACCGGGGCTGATGGCAGGTGGTGGCCCATTGAAGATTGTTTCGCTGAGCGAGAAGGTCCCAATCCCTAGAAATTCATGGTAGAGACTGAGATCAGGGCCATGATGGGCGTGAAAGGGTTCATTGGCATCGAAACTATCGTGAGCGCTGAAGGTTGCACAGGTCGTTGCAGAGCTCACAGACACGACGCTGTACTCCAATGGACTTCTTTGATGCCCTATAAATTGAGGCGCCACTATAGTTGTCCATTCTAGGGCCATGCTGTAAAGCGGAAGCACTGCGCTGTCTGGACCAAGCGACGCAATTCGATTCAAAGTTGTGCAAGGTGCCTGTTGGAACACTGGAGCAGGAGGAAAAACGGGATCCTGTACAGTCGGGCCGGAATATACTGAGTCGGATGTGTCGGGTTTGGAAGCTTAGAAAATGGTAATTTGATCTTCAGTATGCTGTAAAGTTGAGAAATCCAGATCCGCGACGGCGGGGTGTTGTGTTGCCATAGCTGGGGGTGATGGGAGCTTGGCCTCTGAATCTTTTTGCGTCCCTATTGTGCTTTCTTTTTGGCGGCTCCTCCTAGATGGTGGCGAAAGCTCCTCACAACGCGTATCATCAGCCATCGTTGCGGAAGGTGGTAGAGGCGCCTGCCTCTACGATGATATATCCTTTATCAAAGACAATATGCAGGAGGTGCTCGATGGCTCGCACCTTGAGATAAGTTTGGGGTTCTCTGAGTGTTTTGGTCAGATACAGATGTCCTAGATACTCTCACAAACGTAGAGAATGAACTTACCAAGTCTCGCAGATACGTATGCAGGCGACAATATCGTATAAACACAACAACGAGTAAGATCCTAAGATATAAAATATGACTTGACAAGGCTGGTGCATTTGAAGTTGTCTCGAAGTCAAGAAATTCAATAGATCAACGCTGTAGTCCAAACTAGCTGCCATTAAAATACAAGAATTAGTTTGCATTGCTGTCATCAACATTCTCAGGAGGGGTGCCTCACAATTATGAAGAATTGGTTGTCGTTGCAATGAGGCTGGCAACAGAGAGAGCTTTGAACGCCCACGCGTTACTGACCTCGCTCGCTTCGATTGCTATACATATAATAGGGGTATATATTGGAGGCTTCTATACAGCCCGACACTTCGCTGTCCCTTTATACACGAATCACGAGTACTGATCTGAAGGGTGCTGGAGCAAAGATGCCTTGGCTTCTGGAGAAGTGACCCACTTGCCACAAGACCAGAAGAAAGGGCTTCGGGGGCTGAGTTCAATGGCCTTGGGACTGGAGCGCTTCCACGATTGGAATACCGTATAGACCAGAGAACGATAGGTTTTAATTAATATATTCTCACGGGTTCGGGATCGATGCTGCTATCTTATGCTAGAGCGTTCTTAGACTTGAGGACGATGTTCCTCGAGACAGCGTTGTGACGTTGGAGCCACTTTGGAGCCACTGGTGGATTCCCAGGAGCTTGATTGGTTAGGTCACATGGTAATATCACGTGCTAAGGGGCAGCGGCCCAGGGGAAGCGAGTGTGGGAAGTTGACCAGCCAGCAGGGAGGCCTATACTAGGTGGTTTCTTTGTACCAGACCTATAGGATCGGAGCAATAGATTCACTGATACACACTCCCATATGCCACTACACGTGACCCTCTACTGCTTCCCTGCGTCGTTACACGGCTCCTGGGAATCCACCAGTGAGTAATAAAACTAGAGATTAAGAGATATATATAAAACTATAATATATATTAATATACAGATATCTTATAAGATTATATTCTGGGATTTCTATATTCTCTATTAATACTACTATTTTCTTAATGTCAGTGATTAGGCTCTTGTTTTTAGCAGCATCTTTTGTAGAATTCCTGAAATTAAGCTAGTAACTAAGTGAGCCAATTAAAATATCTACAAAAGCTCATGTCCAATATCCTTGTTTATGCTACAAAGTCTCTTCCTTCTTCTCCAGCTCCTACTCCTTCTGCCTCCTGATGCTCGGGGTGTATTGGGAGGTTTGAGTTATTATCATGTCTATAACTGGGTGTAGAAGTTAGCGGCTGAGAAGAAAGCAAATCCTCCTCTTCATCAAGTTCAAGATCTGGAAGCTCTATGTCTGAGATATCCGAGCCTGAGTCTGACAGAGATGGCCAGTTAACATCGGCAGCACCCGCCATACCCATAACGCGCTGGAGAAACCATTGCAGCTCGAGAAGTGTGAAGCTAGGTAATGGCTTTGTTTCCGGGTCATCGGTGCGAAGCGAGAAATAGTCACCAGATCGAATCGGTGGGACGTTCTCATCTCCCTCATCTTCCTTGAATAGCTTTGTAGTAATACCACCTGAGGCATCCGCATTCCGACTTAGTCCTTCAGTCAAAAATGGCGTAGTTAAGAGACTCATTGCCGTTTGAGCTTCTTGTTTTTTCTGCCAAAAGAACTGCACTTTCAAGATAGTCTTATCGTCCGACTCAGAAATTGGTTTGAGCGCAAATGCTCCTCGGGCCCACATAGTATGTGCACCACGCGACAATATAATGAGGTTATAGGCTTTCTCTATACCTAACTCATTTAAACCCATTGGAAAAAGTTTTGCCTCCCAAGCTGCAATCTTCTCTTGAGGCCAAAAGACCTTTAAATGACCCCAAAAGATATGCCGTTGCCCAAACTCATCTGCTTCCTGGTGTGAGATCGAGTGAAACGGATATATATGAGCAACTTCTATCTCAGAACCACCTGTTAATACACAGCGGAATCCGTCTCTTTCTGTAGCTAGGTCCCTAGCTTTCTGGTTTCGACGGTATATCACTGGGGAATTTGAAGTATTTTGTCTCTTTGTAGGTGGATGAGTAGGTGACGAGCTTAAATTAGACAGTGTCGATTTCTGTGGTGTTGGTGTTGAGGACTTTGATAGCGCTCTAGGAGGAGACGGACCCCCTATAAGTTATTATTAGCTAGAATTTAGAAACAAGGGTATTTTACTTACAATAGTGTGCCATTGTGTAGGTTTGTAGAGTAAGGCCTCGAAGGATATGAGGATATTCGCGCCCGCAATTGACTAAGTTTTTGAGGGCAACGAGGTCGCAGATCTGGCATGCAGCCCAAAAGTGAGGTGGCACATTACCGATTGACTCCTGTAGACGCTCGAGCAGAGAGACTCGTTCTGGACTAGGGAGGTTGAAGTCTTCCATTGCGTTGATGTTTGTGTGTCGATGTTCATTAAAGCTCCAAGAAAAACCGCAGGGTCGACGCGCTTAGGGCACAGCAATGCACTATCGACCACATCGCGCGTTTTCTAATGCAGAATTACCGACATGAATAATACTAAAATACTCTTAATAATATATTATCTCAGTGTGGCGGTTTGCCCCCCGGGTTTAGCAACCCGCTGCTTCGGGCAAGGCGCGTGCACGGGCCCGCCGCCGCTTTCAACGTCGATAACGTCCCATCCTCTCCCTCTTCAATCTTTTTCCAACACTCGGTCGCTGCATCGCATCATGCGTCCTCGACCCCTCCCACCAAGACCCACACTCAGATGCCCCCTCAATCGACTCCGCCGCAGCTGAAAGCCCTTGACAGAGACGACTTGAAGTCAGAACTCTCGATCTACCACTCTTGATTCGATACTCTCGCGATGGCGATCATCTCTCTGAGTCGCGTCGTGTTGGCTGAGATACGAGCATTAATTCGACTCAGCTCCTTCTCCTCCTCGTCGCACCATCACAACTCTCACGGCCATGCTCCTCCGCGAGTACGACGATAGAGGCTTTTGCCTGGGCATTGCTTCATGCGTTGCGACCTGGCCAATGGATGCTGGGCATTGCATGATAAATGTGTCCTGGCAGGAGCCTGGAGGAGCTGAGATTTCATGCGCAGGACCAGGTTGATTCCAGGACGACATACGGCAGTTGCGAGCGGCAAACTGATGTCCCAATTCCGACAAGTAGGCGCTCACAGATTACCACTTAAGTCGCTCAATTCCCCTCGCTGAACATTCCACACACGGCCGAACTGGTTTGCACTCTGCCCACTTCGTTCCGGGATGGCTGCCCTCGAGAGCACGCAATTTGTGCAATTTGCATTTCCTCCATCAAACCCACCATTTCACAACAGAAATATTGACTGGACTTCTGAACCCAGCTATTCAATCTGTTCACTCAACACCAGCTGCAGCCAGAAAATACGCGGACCTGCGGCCACTTCCCGTTCTAGATGTCAAATTGAGGCAGATGGAAATACGGCAGCGAGAGCTGAAGGTACGTGGAAAAGCTACACCGAAAGTGAATCGTTTTGATCTGTTAATCCAGATCGTAAGCACACTCTTGCTGACAACGACGATGAATCAGACGACGATCCTCCATCTTTCGAGGGGCTCTCTCGGGCTACTCTGCGTCCGAAGATCTCGACTGAGGCCTCAAAGACCAAGTCCACCCTTCAGCGGCTGGAACAGCCAGTTCTTCACGGGGCTGGACTGCAAGTCAACCCCACACAATCAGGGTCGAGTGAATACCAGGGTGAGAGTCGAGGTAGGTGCACCGGCTGTCCTTCATGCTAAGAAGCGGGCCGCTAATTATGTGCAGATCAACCAGTGATTCTCGATAATGACCACCACCCGGTTGAAGAAGGTGCTGGGAATGAAGCAGAAGGCGTTTCTGGTAATGGCGATACTGGGCATATTCAACGGGTCGCGAGTCTGCATAACACTTTCACAACACCTTTACAACTCGCCTCTGAGCCGCTGCTCTCTACTCCCGCACAAGCCCTACCCCACACCCTCTCCCAATCATTCACGCCACTGCAAGATCAGATCAACCAGCAAGGTGTCGACGATAACACTCGGAGCACGTCAGTGGAGTCTGCGTTCCACTTCCTCCCCAAGCCTTCCGACAGCGGCAATGATGGATGGACTGATGAGAACATGGCTGAACTGGAGAAAGAACTGGTGTTGGCTTTGGAAGAGCACTCAGTCAAGGCACCACAAGACGAGATCCAGAGTCGAGAACGCACTGAAACTACTGGTAGCAGACCAGAAGAGCTGCAAGATACCTCACGACATGGCACAGCTCAGGGCCTTGAGGAGTGGGAGCAGAAGGAGACTGAGGTGGTAGTGGAAGGCGGAGGCGTAACGACGCAGGAGCAAGAGCAGGAGGAGCCTGCAGCACAGAAGGAAGAGCTTGAGAAACCACTTGTGGCACCACTTGTGGCACCACTTGTGGGCGATCAGCAGGACCTGGTAGAGGTCGTCGACATGGACGACCCTGAAAACCAGGAAGTTACTGAGACTACCGGCCACACAACTCGAGATTGACCAGCACCATTTTCGACTTCGTGGGATTCGCGCCAGGCAACTTGCGGGACGCCAGACAAAGACAACCCAGTACCGAGTCCTATGGGGTGAGCATTCAAACCGGTATGATGCCTGGGTGAACGAAGATAATATGCGGATATCAATACCACCACCGCCCTGCGAACGTTCCTCCCCGGATTTGGTCCCACAAGCAGGATGGGAGGTTATACGAGTTTCGAAGATGCGCAAGAGCCAGTGCAGTCAAATGAGGAAAGCTTTCGAGTACTTCGTCGATGAGCGCTCTACTTGGATTAATGAAGATCAATTGAGAATCCCAGTCAGCACTACGTTGCTATCTGAACTTAGAGGTAAGTAGCTGAGTGAAGAGAATCCTGGTTTGATAGAACTTGAGGAATATATCGCTAACGGAATATATCTCAAATAGCATCTCCTCCCTCGAGCCAAGCACAGTCTCAGGTCCATCTCAAGCATCTGGCGTCTTCAATCAACGAGGAGCACCGCCATCCTTCACTAGCTTCTCGAAATCCCAGTCCCTCTACTCCATCTAGCCCAGCACTGGGCAGCGAGCCTGAGTCTTCAGGGAATCAAGGAGAGAAGCGGGGGCGCCAGAACACGCATACAGAACACGCATACAGAGATCAGCAGTGAAGCCCACCATTCCATAAACACCGATGACACTTGCAATATAGACGAAGAGGACCCACGGCCTGCAAAGCGACGAAAGCCACTCTCAGTGCCTGCCGTGATTGCACCTCCCCACCCCCAACGGTCCCGCCTCCTTCTATCGCCGTCGACCACCAGCCTCGAGATTGATGACGTAGCACTCCAGGCTAATTGCGGATGTCCCTCGACCTTGGTCGATAACGAGCACCACGATACTCCACGAACCGCTCGAAGTCCCCCAGCTTCCGCAAACTCAGCACCAATTGCAGAGTATCAGGAGTGACCCTTTCAAGGTTTCTTCAAACTTATCAAGATCGGGAATGAGACGACATACAATCTCGAGTTCCAATTATCACATATCCCGGAGCACCTCCATCTCCCTATCCTTTCCGAAGTGCTGGGCATGCGTTCTAATAGAGAGGCATCCGCAAAGGCTGCAATCCTTCACGATAGTGGTGCACATTCCAAGATGCATTCCGCAACGGTACGGCCTCAAACAAAACGTGTTCGATGGGAACCTGAAGAGGATGCGATGGTAGTCGAAATGAGGGAGGATGGCTGCTCGTGGGAAGCGATCCAAGCTGCACTTCCACGCTACCGGACTCAAGACGCGATCCAAGTGCGCTACTCTACAAAGCACAAAAGGCAGCTGCGGCGGGAATGGTGCGTAGATAACCTCCCATCGGGCCGCCCAACGCCTTGGCTCAAGAATATAGAATGCGCAATGATCGGAGGGGAGCTTTGTGCAGTCTACTCCTGTGACAGGGGAAGACGAGAAGTTCAATCTTTTTTGATAGTACAATGAATAGGAAATACAAAGTCATTTGCAGCACAAATCACCTCTTATCCCACATCAAAATACCCACACTACTCGCAATGCTATTATCCTCTTCCCTACTTCTCTCCTCTTCTCTTCCCCAACCAGGGAGCTTGACTCGTAGTTTATTTTGCCTCAGGCTGCCTCGTCCATAAGAATTCTGTCACGGGGAACCCAGAACCGTGAACTAGATACTAAGCTCAGCTATGCAAGTCCCATTCCATAACTAATACAACGCATATCGACTCAGACTGAATATTGAGTAATTTTAGATACAACACGTGTGCAAATGCAAGGTAAGCTGCATTGTGAGTTTATCATGTGTGGGTACCGAATTGGGTCCCTCTCGCTAATCTGAGAAGTGCAGTTTTGGTTCATCGCTTATCGTTCCAGCCGCTCCTGCTTGTCCAGGTCCCCAACAGCCACTCCCGTCGTCTAGCCGCTCCTATGCTAGGTGATTGCTTATTTACCACCAGAAATATCGGCCTAGGCTGAATTCCAGCACTAAAGGAGCACCTCCTCCTCCTCTTCGCCGTGCTCCTTACGGCTGCCCCAAGTAGTCTGGGATAGTTAGTATAGTATCAAAGAGGGCAACATCGCGAGACTCACCACATGGAGGGTAAAGAAGGCATATAATTTGATAAACCGGTGGAAGTACCCGAACAAGATTGTTATAGGAAGAAAACAGATATCCGCAGGGCAAAGCACGTAATGTGGTATGAGCTTGATTACCTTTGTGAGTAATAGCCAGAGAGCAAAGATGCAAAAGATTAAGAGATGATGCGATGGATCCCATGTAATGGAGCTATAATATAGGACGCCAAGTAACGGGTCAAATGTGAGGGTGCTGTGAAATGCACGGGTGTACTTTTTTGATTACTTCTAGGTACTCGGCTCCCTATTATTTGTAGTCCGTGAAATTCACGAGGCTGATATATTACATTACACAAAAAGAACAGCACCGGCTCAGGCTTGATTCTCCTGTAAAAATAGCTCTAGCAGCTCTTCCGCAACTTCCTTTTCCCGTTCCATAGTCTTCCTGCTCCTTTGCTTCATAATAACCTCATTGCATAGCATATCAGGGCAAATCATATCCAGGAGCATGTACAAGCGAGACAAGGGTTCGATTCCTTCAAGCGTGCTCGGCCTCTTTGCGCCAACCTCTGCGAGTTGACTGTCCCACATCTCTGCTATGTCCCATCTAACGCTTCGAGATGAAGCAGGTAGGGGAGAGGGGAAACCGTATAAGAGGGCGTGCCGTAACGAAACACGGTCTGGGTCCTGCTCATAGGGACCTGGAAACCGAGCGTAGCGTTTATGAAAAGACCGCAATATCTCATCTGCTACCAAGCCAATCTGGGCCCAGTCAAAGTCAAGGATGGCGGTTATTTGACTAGCTTCTCTGTCAAACAAGAAATTATTCATAGCTATGAATTCAACGTGCTCGGATTAGTCTATCGGATCTACATGAGAAGGGAGCAGAGGCTGGAATGTAGCAACTGAACGTACTGAAATCTCCATGAACAAGTCTGTTCTTCTCAGTGTTAATACCTTGCAGCATTCGATCAACATTTTCGGTGATAAACCTCTCCAGCTTGGCCCGAGTGCCTTTGGTTGTCCAACCACGAATAATAGGACTCTTGTCGGTAGCAGCAAGTTGTTCATACAGGACGCTCTTGACTAGCATTGTATATGTCGTGAAAGGTCCGCAGGAAAACACCGTAAGTGGGCCACTGACGATATTGCCGTCACGGTCAAAATCCAGACCACCGAATCCTTGGATGCTCTCTGGCAGCTCATACTGCTGCATGGCCCAAACAATACTCGCAACTTCCTTCAGAGTTTTGTTTTTGTCATCCGAGCTCATATCTTCGAAATTTGCATCGAGCGGAGTACCTCTCATGTGTTCCATCAGAATCCAACCCTGATCTTTCGCAGCACTTGCCCAGCCATAGACGGCGGGGACAATCTGTCGAGGGGCGAGGGCTTTGCGGGCGAGGGACATTGCCGCAACCTCATTTTGTACTCGATTCTGATCGTTGAGTCCCGCGGCAGCATTGCTGAGGCGCATGACGACATGCTGAGCAGAATCGGGAATCGCAACCGTACCGGGCTGGGCAGCTGGCACGTCGAGCACTTTTCGGCGTTGGGACGAGGGGGAAGGAGAACGAGAGAGTTCCACGCGGTAGACAAAATTGTTGTAGGGGAACATGCATTGCGGATCATATTCGATTGGGTCAATGGCAACGGTACTCAATCCATACTGCTGTCGAATTGTAGTTCGAATGAAGTCGAGCCGTTGCTCGAAGTTGGTGTGGTTCATTCCGAGTGCGAATACTCACCGATAAAAACCTTCACGGCTGCCCGATCCAATACTTATTAATATAACAAAAGCATTTAAATTACTAATAGAATCTTGCATTAAGTCAAAATCGGAAACTTCAAATTTCTGATTATCAGTTCAAGTCTGATTGCTCTTGATCGTTCATGCGTTCCGATTAACAGCGCTAAACCTAAAACAAACAACCAACAACCTTCGCCGCCCCTCCTTGTCCAAACCCTTCGGGTCTCGGCTCAGAGATCGGCATTTAAACTTCCCCACCAAGCCATTCCGAGATGAATCACGTGTTCTCGAAGCTAAGCCGCGTGCATTCGTGCATTTCCTTGAACGGTTCTACTCTCAACTAGACATCTAATAAATGTCTAATTCTGGTGCTCCTTTCTACCTGGAAAAACTCTCTTCCAACAGCGCTAACATCACATGCAGGCTCTCCTCTCTTCGAACCCCCGACGTTACGCTCAGCAGTTCCTGATAGTCGCATCCTTAGCAAGCAGGGCGGAGCTATTGTCTTAGAGCTCGACAATTCTCTGATCTTCATATCGGGCAATAGAGTACGACGTAATGAGGAAGTGGCTATTAGATTTGTGAAGCAATACACGGACGTCTCGATTCTCGATATTATCTTCTCAGCGTACAACTCCGACGGGGGCAATCTGGGCATGACAATTATTCCAGGTTCGCCCCTTCAGCTCTCGTGAGACGGGCTCGATGAGCGTACAAAGGAGCGCGTCTGCCATGAAACCTGGGGCATAATTGCGAAGTTGCGACAGATTCCGCGACCTGCTGAGCTGAGCCACCTCTTCCAATGCTCAGCTGATGGCTCACCTACTTACGATCCGCTCATTCAAGACCTTGGCAACCCTCCGACACCCCTTCTCAATGACGCCACCTTACGAGCCCGCATAGGACAACGCTATTTCCACTACGGTGGTCGACGATACGCTGAAGAGATGCTTCCTCGCTCCGATATTTCTGTCTTCACGCATGGCGACATAGCCCCACGAAATATTATAGTAGACGAAACGTATCACATTGCTGGCATTCTTGACTGGGAAGCAGCTGGATGGTATCCAGATTATTGGGAGTACGCTAATATTATGCGGCCTGCGTATGGCTATGAAGATTGGCAAGCATGGATGGACCGCACCGCTCCACAAAAGTGGGATCTTATGGGTATACAAGCGGTAAGACGGATTTTATTCTAAGGCTGAAGCGTTTCCAAGTCCTGGCCTCGCCCATGTATTTGCCTATTTCTCGTTTCCCGGAATGTATTTATCATCCCATCGTACGTGTTTGGTGCTGAGTATGCACACGTCGACGAACTGTGTGACGCTTTTTGGGATGCAATCCCGGAGTAGAGGACGTTGAATGCGAGTGAAGCGACAAGGATGTTTTTGGAGTGGTTCCATTTTAGGCTATTTATGGAGGCAGATTTTTGCTCCCTTCCCCCCTCTGCTTGGCCTGCCACGGTTTCAAGGCATTAGGCAAATACGCAGATGGACAAGTATGAAGGTAAACAGATGATATTGAGCTGCGAAATATCATTGTATATACAAACAGGAAATCAAGGCCTCTCTGCAGTCTGTTGGCCGCGGATGGTGAAGGAAATGATAATTATACGTCTGGGCATATGCTGCTGTCCAGGACTGCTTTGACATGCAGGTAGTTACCTCTCTAGTAGACTGAATTGGAAACGCATTCTGGAGTCCGAGGATATTGCAAGTGTTCGGCGTGAAGAAATTTCGGGCGTTTGCGGACTTTGCAAGCGTTCGCAAGAAGCAAATTCATTCGTTCTCAGGTAGAGCACAAGACACAGGATTTCCATTCCAAAGCTTGCACAGGATGATTCACGGTTTAAGACCACCTATTAGAGGGAAGCTACCATATTCTTGGCATACGCAAGCCAATCTTCAGTCACAATACCCTGTTGTGCCAGCCTTTCAAGCACTCGAACAGTCTACCCTTGACAATTTTCCGTCACAGAAGCTCGGTTTGGGGCCGAAGGAGGAGCTTCCTGGTTGGCATAATACTCTACCCACCCGGCTTGGTCTTGGGTGAGATTGGCTAGTGTATACGCGGCTTTGAAAGAATTGGAGGCTTGGATGTTAACCCCTTCGGCATGCGTGTGATGCACGAGCTCGGCATCCCCTTTGACTTGATATATTTATATAAAAGCCTCACTCCTCACGCTCAACCTTCAAACCCCAAGCAACCATGCGAGTGGGCGTGATGAGAGAACTAGTTCAGTCATGTTTCTCTGCTTGGGAAATTATGTATGCGAAGAATCTAGGGATTTTAAAGTGATTTGACTATTTAATGTTGGTTGGGCTGTCGTGTCGTGTCGACAGCAGTGTCGACAGCAGGAAAAGGCGACTTCATGAATGAATAGTCGGATTCTGGTGGTTTCCGTATCATCCTTAGAGCTCTAGCCTTGCTGTTCATCAAGGTTGGTCCAACAACGTAAAGCTTGTAGCTCTTCCTTGGTAACCTTTCTCTCTAGCATATGGCTACTACGGAGCAGAGATACAGGAGAGGCGGATGCCTTTTATACCCCACGCAGGACTGGCTGGTCACGGGAATCACAACATGCTACTCATGTGACGTAACCAATCAGGCTCCTGGGAATCCACCAGTGGCTCCAACGCTGCAGCAATTTCGATCAGGTATGAGAAGATTAGCAGCCTGACAACTAAGACGAAGCACGCGGTGTTCATGGGAACGATCAGAAACGTCCACCCCTACGCAACACAATATAGCTGTGTATATGTTCAGATCTACAGAGACGTTAGCTTTGCAGCTGTATGCGTGTAAAAGTCTTCCGGCGAGCAAAATATTGGGGATGGTAATACCGTATGCTGCCTTGGTTCACACAGTCGGGCAACCGGAGAAATTAGAGCTGAGAACTCTGTTGACTGACTGGTATTGGGAGAGAACTCATCACTGACGCATGAAGCAGCAGGATGACAGACGTATCAGAGTAGCTTTAGCAGAAATATGATGTGGAGGTGGTAAAAACAACTGGATGTGAAGTCATCGAGCAGAAGAATGAGTCAACTCAAGAAAGCATATGGAGGAAAAAGTACAAGGAATCCATCGTCTTCAGTGTGAAGGCAAGCCTCACTGGAATTTCTTCACTTTCCCTACAGCAGGCACTCTATCTGGTCCAAAGAGACCGAGCAGGTAAGCTGTCCGGATAGAGAAGAGAACGGCCTGAGTTCGATCATCAGTGGAAAGTTCTCGGACCACCATCAAAGGGTTTACCGTAGCTCCAATATTTCCCCAAGCCATAGCATTCCAATTATTAAGGTCAACCATCCTCTCATACTCCATAACATAGCAAGTGACGGCAACATGGCCGATGTCTGCTACCCAGAGAGCTATTACATAATGCCGCACAACCTTGGGTTCAGTAGTAGTATACAAGACAGCGATTCCGACCATTGCAAGGAGGAGATATATGTTTCCCAGCTGAAGTGCGACCATCTTTGCATTTGCGGTAATGGGCTCCCGAGGGGATAGAACAATCTGTTCGGCGACGAACCATTCTGAAGATATGAAAGGAGCGACAGCTCCGGCAATGCTGCTCTTGATCAGGCGCTGCCGTCTTGAAAGTTAGGGATTGGACTGACAGTGAGATGGGCTCTAGAACGGTGAAAACCAGCTTAGGGACAGTTGGTAAGACTGAGGTCATGTTTGCGATGCGTATTGCAGACAACCGGTATTAGGAGTTGTTGATGGATTAGTTATTCTGAATTGAATAGACTGGCGTTGCGGAGTTAGAAGGAGAAGGAGAAGGAGAAGGAGAAGAGTTCGTGTCCCTCCAAGTTGGATGCTGACATAACATGCCCGACGACGCCACATGCAACCAACCTCCCAACATCCCATCAAAACAGACACAAGCACTCACTACACTGCCGTCATTGCACCGAGAAATCTTGACTTCTCGGGCGTCGGTGGTCTGAAATACGACTTCATCAAGCCCATCTCTCGCCATGGTCATTCGCAGAATATGTACACCACTATTGAGCCCCGACTCATAGCGCTCCTCAATACAGACGTAACATCTGAGCCCTATTCGACTGTCACCTCACCCTCTCTCGATCTTCCTCCTCTTCACGACCCAAACATCCTGAAAACTTCTGGACGACCTTTGCTACTGGAGCCAGATGCAAGCAAACGCAGTGAGAAGCCCTCGGCGAATTCGCAGCTGACATCGCAGCATCCTACCTTGATTTCGAGCATCGACGAAGACGACAGTAAGATCAACGGGCCGAATAAGCGTGCTGCCGATCGTACACTGGGAAACTCGTCACCTCAGTCACTGCGGAAGATCTTGGATGATGACAATGGGGATAGTGCTGTGTCAACATCCAAAAAGCGCACCATTGTGGAGAGTCACAAGGATGATTTTGTGCAACTGCCGCAACCGCCAAAGAAGCAAAAGGCTGCAAAACAAGTTGTTCCTCCTATCATTAATGGTCTCTTTGAACCTCCACCACAAGCTGCTTTATTTCCTCCAATAGCGTCAAGCTCTTTCCACGATAGCCACGGCAGAAACAGTTTGAATACTGTTACTCCAAAGGTCAAAGAGCTAGACACGTCAAGACAGGACGAATCTCCAGCACCAGCAGAGAAGAAAAGATCAGCGGGCAAAGATACCCTCAAGAGGAATGTGAAGGCTAGGAAGAAGTGGACGGGAGAGGAGACGAACAACCTGTTGTTGGGCGTGAGCAAATATGGGGTAGGAAGTTGGACGGATATACTCGGGGATTCAAGTTTCTCGTTTAATGAAAGATCTGCTGTAGACTTGAAAGATCGTTTCAGAACATGCTGCCCTGCTGAACTATGCGGGGAAGGCTCGAAGGGTAAGAGTGATGATCAACAGGCAGATAAAGGTGCCAGTAAGATACGGAATTCAGGAATGTCGAAATCCAGCCTCATGGCCGGAAATATTCTCATCGACGACAAGGGCAACACCATTACCATTGCAGAAGACGGTTCCCTGTCAAAGTCACGCAAAGGCCGAACTCATCGGAAGAGACTCGAAGACCTGGCACAGCTTGGGATTGAGGGGCCGTTCCTGAAATCTCAACGTCGTGGGAGGAAACCCTTCTCAGAACAGGATGATCACGAAATATTGATGGGCTATGACACATACGGTCCCGCATGGACACGGATTCTAAGGGACTCTCGATTTCACCTGCATAGCCGAACGCCGACCGATTTGAGGGATAGGTTTAGAAACATGTTCCCGAGCAAGTTTCGACCCGAGGAATTAAAAGACAGCAATAAGGAGGCTCAGAAACATGAATCACGAGAAAAGGAGAATCCGCCTCCAAGTCAGCCAACATACACCCTCCAACTATCCTCGAGTCGAGAAGGTCTGCGAATCCAGCAAATTATCTCCCCTGGGTCTGAAGTCGACAAATCAGCCTCGAAGAATCTTCTTTCCCAACCACAGATGTCCAATTACAATTTTGGGGCATTTCCTGAACAGCCAGTGGATTCTACAGACAGTTTGCCGTTCACACAGTCCTTTGACTGGGGTAATGGTAGCATGACGGCGCCATTCTCCAGCAGCATTGGAGAAATGGATATTTCGAGGCTTCTGCTGGATGAATCATGGATTGATTCTACTGTGAAGGAAAAGCCGAGCTTCACAGATATTAACAGTATTATCACCAGTAGTTCGGATTCGCTGCCGCAAGTGCCCAGTTTTTTGAATATGCTTGTGAGCGACGAACAGATGAACTTGCCGTCTTCTGACACATCCTTTGGATGACTTTCCCTTCGTCACTGGGCTCGTTCCGCACAGCATTTAAGAACTGGCGAGTACTTTTGGGGGCATTGCCACACTCCAAGGAGTGTAGATGGCGTTCGAGAGGTTGTATATTAGGAGTTTTTGTGATTTTACTGTTTACAGACAAATCGGAGTCTACTGGGCATTCATTGTATGAGGCTGCTTATACCCTCTGGGAAGTGGCGTTTGGAAATGATTTACTACGTGCTGAGAAGGAGTAGTTAAGGCACCAAATACCTACATATCCCATTTAGTTAATAGCAGGCTTAGCTTCCTACATCAGGGAACCCTTGTCCTCAGATGGACACCAATAATATAAAGTCCATAAAAAAGGTAAATCCTTTTAGTAAAGCTGGTTTTCTACTTTATATTAAATATAGTCTTAGGAATATTTAAATAAATATTATTTCCTTTTTCTTTATATTTATTAAGATATAATTAAATATAGAATAAACTATTTTAATTCTAATAATAGTCTACTATTTATTTAAGCTTTATAAGTCTTAATCTAGGATTTATATTCATATATATATATAAATAAAAAGGATATATAATTATTTATATAATCTGGAGCGTGGTGTTGGACCCCCCGGGTTTGGCGTCCGCCGCGTTGGCGTGCACGCGCCCGCCGCCGCTTTCGACGTCTATAAAAGCTTGCGCTCCCCCCCTCGACCATCTTCCAATTCCATCCTTTCCCAACAACGCCCTCGCCTGCTTGTTCAGGTCTCGTCATGCGCCGTCGACACTGCCTGTGCAGACCCGCTTCGAATGCCCCATACTGTCGGCCTCGCCGCAGCTGAAAACCTTGACGGTATACAGCCTGGAATCCCGATCTCCCACTCGAGATCCGATGCTCTCGAGCGTTTGCGACGGCGATCGTTCTCTTGAGTGAGCTGGATTGGTTGAGATACGAGCATGGACACCAACTCCGCTCCCTCTCCTTACTGTCGCACCATCACAAGCTTCGCAACAAGGCCTCGTCGGTGACCACCACAGTGCTGGCCTTCTTCGGCAGGACCTTCATGCGTTGCGACCTGGCCAATCGCAGAAATGACACACTCTGCCTTCATCTTGGCTGATTTCCGACGAGAAGGGCCGATATCTTGCCTACGTGGCCGCGACAGATTCGCAGATTGCATCATCGAAGCTGCTGCCAAGCATCCTTCAGACCGAATACGAGACGCCAACTGGGGGAATTGGTCACAAGTGGGCATGGAGACGTGGGAGATCACGCACAAGGAGTCAGATTGTATGACGTCTGAAGGAACTGGACCCGAAGCAGTTGCGTATTGGAAGAATGGATCCGCTGGTCGAGGATTCCTGGCTGCAGGGCGTTGCTGCGGCGGAACAGCACACGCCGCCAGAATGCGTACGATACAATCTGCGCCATACAGTCTCACATCTGCAAAGGGAAGGTCATCCAGGCTCAGCTCTGAAGAAGGCTGCGAGCTCCACAGAATGGTGTGGAGGGTTGGATTTCGAGCAGGATTGGGCCTGATCGTAGGCTAGTTTCTCGATGTTCGGGTGAAGCCGAGGAGGACTGGGGATTGTATGATGAATGAGCCCTGGAAGGATCTTGAAGGGGCTGAGATTTCATGCGCAGGAGCAGATCGTTCGAATACCAGACAGCGTACGGCAGTTGCGAGCGGCAAGATGGTTTGTGGACGAGATCAGTCCGCAGGCGCTCACGGATTACCTCTTAACCGCTCAACTCCCCCATTAGACATTCCACACATACTCAAACTGGTCCTCACTTTTGCCTGCTTTGTTTCGTGATGGCTGCCCTCGAGAGTACCCAAGTTGATCGATTTGCCCTTCCCCTTTCAAACTCGTCATTCTGTAGCAACTATGCTCTCTGGCCTTCTGACGACAGCCATTTGATCAACTCACTCAATGCCAGCGGCAGCCAGAAAATGAGCAGACCTACGGCTGTTTCTTCCCGTTCAAGTCAAATCGAAGCAGATAGAAATACGGCGGAGAGAGCTGAAGGTACGTGGAAAAGCTGCGCTGAAAGTGAAACCATTCTAACTGTTTAATCTGGGTCATGAGCGCGCTCCTACTGACAATGACGATGACTCAGACGATGATTTTCTGTCTCTTGAAGAGCTCTCTCGAGCTGCCCTGTGTCCGAAGATCTCGACCGAGGCTTCGCAGATCGGGTTCACCCTTCAAAGTCTGGAACAGCCAGCTCTTCAGATGGTTAGACCGTGAGCAGACCGACAACAATCACGGTCAGGTGAACGTCAGGGAGGGAGTCGAGGTAGGTGCACCGGCTGTCCTTGGGTACCCTGAAGTGGCCCGCTAATTATATACAGATTTGCCAGTGATTCTCGATGATGACACTCTAATTGAAGCAGGTACTGGGAATGAGGCCGAAGCCATTTCTGGTGATGTCAATACTAGGCATATTGAAATGGATGCGAGTCTGCATAACACCTCTGCAACCTCAGAACTCTCAGCATCTGTAGAGTCCATTGATGCGTCCGGTCTATGGTATGACGTTGAGGAGGGCTGCTATATTGAGGAGCAAGCCCAGAGACTTGGGTCTCACGCACAGCATAGCGTACCTTCTGCTCCCACCTCAGCCCAACCGCAGATTCTCTCTCAATCCTCTAAGCCACTACAAGATCAGATCGGCCCGCAAGAGGTCAACGAGAGCACTGAAAGCACGCCAGTAGAGTCTACGCTCTACTCCGTCCCCCAGTCTTTCAACAGTGGTGATAATGGATGGACAGATGAGAAGATGGCTGAGTTGGAGGAAGAGCTGGGTCTGGCTTTGGGAGAGCAACCAGTGGAGTCATTATCCGCCGGCACACCAGCCTCCCCACATCTTCGCTTGACCGAAGCACAGGACGACATCCAGAGTCGACAACAAAGTGAAACCACTGGGTGCAGACCAGAAGAGCTGCAAGATGCTTCTCGACGTGGTATCCCAGCTCTGGCATTGTGGGAGATGCAGGAGACTCAGGTGGTGCCAGTTGTGATTGATCAGCAGGACTTGGCCAAAGTCGACGACGCGGACGACCCTGAAGACGAGGAAGCCACCGAGGCTCTGCTAGCCGCGCAACCCAGAACCCCCCAGATCGATAAACACCGTTTTAGACTGCGTGGGGTACGAGCTCGGCAGCTTGCCGAACGCCAGACCAAAACCACCCAGTATCATGTCGTATGGGGAAAATATCCAAACCGGTCGGGTTCTTGGTTTAATGAAGACGACGTACAAATATCAATGGCTTGCAAACTACACTCTCAAGACTACGCTCTGCAGATAGACGTTTTCCGAGTTCGCGACATGCGCTATAGCCTGTGCAAAGGCAGAAAAGTGTTTGAGTGCCTAATTGGTATATCCGATGTCGATAGCTGTACCTGGACCGCTGAAGATCAATTGAGAATCTCGCTCAGCCCTAGGCTGGTCGCTGAGCTAAAAGGTGACTGATTGCCTTATAAATGCTCCGTTTTGGAAATCTTGAACAGGTTGCTGACGAAACATCTCGAACAGTGTCTACTCCTCATCCCTCGGATGAAGCACCGCGTGAGGTCCTTAAAGATTCAACAACTCTAATCAGGGACGAGTACCGCCAAGCGCCACAAGCCTCTCGCTCCTCTGCCCTAGCCGACCCGGCACCAGGGGACAAACCTGCAACGCTGAAGCGAAGGCACCAAGACGCGCATACAGAGTTCAGCAGCGACATCCACCATTCCGCGAGCACCGATTACAATCGTGATGTCTGCGATGCAAGCGACCATGACCCACGAGCTGCGAAGCGACGAAAGTCACGCTCGGCGTCTGCCGTGGCTCCAACCACCTCCCGAGGGCACACCCCAGAATCCAGCCTTGGACGGTTTGATCCTCTCGTAGCGATATCGACTGCCACACCTGAGATTGACGACGTGCAGCCCCAGGCTGATGACGGATGTTCGTCGACCACTATCAATTCCGAGCAGCACTGTGCCTCACGAACTTCTCGGAGTCTGTCTACGACATCAGAGGCGATATCAGCTGCCGAATATCAGGAGTGGCCCTTCCAAGGCTTTCTCAAACGCACCAAGATCGGGGATGACGCAACGTACAATCTCGAATTCAGGCTTCCGTCGCTCTCGGACCAACTTCACTTGCCAATCATTCATGAAGCGTTGGACAAATATTCTCATAGCAAGGAGGTGGCCCCGATGTCTCAGTATCAGAATCATTACTGGGCTGTTGCACAGTCCACGACTCGCCCTGTCCATTCGAGGCCTTTAACAAAGCGCATTCCATGGACGGGAAGAGAGGACAAGACCCTGGCGAAGATGAGGGAGGATGGGTGCTCGTGGGAAGAGATCTCCGATGTACTAGGTCGCACTCAGGGAGCCATTCAAGTACGCTACTCAACGCAGCATGGTAGTGGTGCACGATCGAGAAAACGTCGACGGCTCTAGCGTTTTGGAGTGCACGCTTTGTCCTGTGGCTTAAGGCAAATCATTTTCGGAGAATGACAACGCGGCCCATTTCCGGTAAAGTCTGTGTCCTGGTCAATGACTGCTATCAATTGAAAGTCGAATTATTTCTACTAGAATCGCTCAAGCCCCCTTGCCCTTCTTTTCCCTACCTGAATTGACGCAAAATTTTGTCTGCGTAACTAAACATCGACTGTGTCAAATCCCGATTCAAAGTTCCTGCAACCTCTTGCTCCCTTAGTCCAATCACCAAGAAGTCATGAATTGAGCGCAGACCAGAACTGTACAAATGGCGAATCCATTCTAGACATACCATTTCCAGATTAATAGTATTGAGTTCTGAAGATGCCGACACCGCGCTGTGAAGTTTTGGCAAGTCTACCTAGGTGTTAGTATGCCAGACCAAGTACTGTATGGCTTCGAGATTATTCCCGAGTGAGTGCGACTGTGGTGTCCACCCAGGAACCTCGTTGCCGTTTAAAAGCTGCTTTATCAGTACCGGTCATTCAATGGCGATGCGTAATCTGTACCGGACAAATTGTTCAAAAAGCACGATTTTATCGGAGACTTCGACGCAAAGTTGATGTTTATGCTTGATCGCATTTGCCAGCATCATTGGTGTCGTGACTACGACCTTGCTCAAGACTGCTGGAGTACACATGGTTGTCGGTTTGGTTTTAGTAATAGGACCTGCTACTTTGCTCTCGACAACGGTGAATGTAAGAACGACGTCGAGGAAAGCCGCTATGTCATTGACCCGGCTGAAAGAGTTCCGTGTTGCGAGAAACAAAGCTTGCCTTCTGCTACTGCACAGGAGAAGCTCCAGTTCCTCTCCCAATCCTCTAAGTCACTACAGGATCACCTAGCCAGGAAGTTGTTGACAACTATATGCAGAGCACTTCAGCAGAGTCTACGCCTCAGCCCCCGCCCCAGCCCGAACCTCGCGATAACGACGATAAATGGGTGGGCTGATGATGCCATGGTCGACTTGGAGAGAGAACTAGGTTCGGCTCTGGAAGAGCAAGCGAACTCATCTTCGGCCAGCGCATCAACCCCTCGCTCGGTTATGGCCCCACGACACGGGTTCAAGAGTCGAGAATGCCCTCAAATCACCAGTAACAGACAAGAGTCACGAGAAGCCTCTCGACGTGTAAGCCCTGCTCAGGGACTTGAGGAGTGGGAGTCGTCGGAAGCTGAAGTGGCGGTTGAAACACCCGGGTCGCAGGGCCAACGAGAGGAAAAGCTGGCGGGAGAAAGGGACGCAGTGGATATCCAGCATCAGGAAGAGCTTACGGGACGACAGGAAGAGCTCGGGCGACCAGCATTGGGTGATCAGCAGGATCTACGAGAGCTCGAGGGTACAGACAACCCTATGGACGAGCTCCTGAGTGTTGAACTTAAGTCGGGAAAAGAGGGAGAGGAGCAGGGTCGACAGGACACAAATGGAGAAATCAACGGCGAAGTCCATCCAGTCCAACATGCCCTTCACATCAGCGATCTACAACCCTGACCACCAGCCTCGAGAATGGTGAGGCATAGCCCTAGCCTGATCACGGATATTCGCCGATAGTCTTCGGTGACAAGCAGTACCATGCCTCTAGAAACTCTCGATACTCGTCTCACCCATGGAAGGTGATGAGACAGCGAAAGACTAGCAAGGACAAGGGCAAAGAAAGAAAAATCGACCTGACTTCCCTGACGAGCGACTCTCTTGAGAAGATGAGCAAGACTGGTTCTAGGCAGATGAGAATGAGAGTATCATAAAAGATGGTTCATGGCCAAATGTCCCTCCGGTTGACTTGCAGGTCCGTCTTCTGGAAACAGGATACAATTCCAGGGGGTTGCGGGCGGGGGATCGGGACTCTGTTTATAGGATTTGAGGGTGGGGGGCGTGTGTGAGAGTGTGGTTCTCAAGAAGGGTGGATTTTTTTTTGGGAGGGTTACGATGTGGAGCTTTTGCTATCGCTGTGTAACGTTGGTCACAGCTGAAAGTGGTCAACGACATCATCTAGATATCATGCAATACAATAATACAACCAAATAACGTCCCATCGAGCATGGCCTTCAAGTATTCCGAAACCATCGAGACACTAGGCCTGTCAACAGTGTCAGTCGGTGATTCCACGACATCTTTCGATTCCTTTCCAATTCTCCTCAGTCAACAATATTTCTGTGTATAGCAGTACAGACGAGGGGGCTTCGCTGAATCTGTGTCCTTCTAGCAGCATCACAGTCCAATTCTGCGTTCATCCTGTGCCTTTCCTATGCTTCCTTCCATCGCTCCTATTCCCATCATTACAACTGATATCAGTGAGCTCCCTCCTCTTCAAAGACCTATACTCCGTCCGATTATTCTCTGCCTCCTCTCGTATTGAACAGGCACGCTTCATCGCAGTGTAAAGCTCGATTGGTGTCCTGAGATTGACAGGAATGGTGTGCTTCTGGATCTGCAGCTCTGTATTGAAGAACTTATATGGCTCATCTAACTTTTACAGATGTGTGTCACTGATGTCTGTGGTGTATTCTGTCAAGCCAAAGATCGATTGCTGTCGTGTACTTGTCTTGCGCTTTGCTGGCGTTTGTTTCATAGTTTGCAGTAGTGAGGAATAGTTTGGTACAAAGAGGGTTATCTACACGTTCTATGTTAGCATCGTCTCTTTATGGCCTCCTGTATATGAAAGGAACAAACCCTCTGTATCTGATCAACATCTCTGCCTCTGTAAAACTGTCTAACCCTCTTTCCATGCTGTGCTATAGCGAGAAAGATGGCGACATACAATGGCCTAAAAGGACCATCATTTCCATGTGGCTTCACCAATCCTCGACTTCGGTGCGCAAGAGCACATTGATATGTCTCCCGCTGTTCCTCTACAAAGCTCGAATCTATATATGCCCACATTGTTCTCGAATTTGAATCTTGTCCATCAGATCCCAGAAGAGGTACTTGTATCGAGGCAACCGGAGTTCGCGTAAAGGATAAACAGAGAACTCTAGAAGTCACAAAACATTAGATCACATAGCTCTAAGATCGAGTTCTGCAAAGCCAGAACAGGGGAAAAAATTCACCCACGGGTAACCTGATCCGCTGGAAGGAACATCCTCCCATCCGCTCTACAATGCAGTGCATCACAATGTCTTTCATCTTTCTGCCCCTTTTCATACACAGACGGAATAAATTATCTAATAACTCTTCCTCGAATCTGGGTTACAGTGTGGGTTCCGGCGAGTCTTTCGTCGTGGCTATTACAACTCTCTCAGTTTCGAATCAGTAATGTAGAGCTCGAAGATGTTTGTTCGTCCAGTCTAGAGGATGCACAAAGAGATCATCCTCCCTAATCAGCGCTTGAAGCGATCCTTGCGCACATCCATCGTGCTCCAGTCGTCGCTCCTCAGCTCTCCCGTGTCCTTTATCCTGGGCCACCATCGTGAAGGAAAAGAACCTTAGCTTAAAGAATGACTACCTGTATAGTTGCTCATACCGTCCTAGTCGTCATACTTTGCATCTGTAGTAAGCGCTGTATTGTTAAATCGAATCGAGGTCGATGATTGATGATGATGATACAAGGACGTTGGGTGATCTCAGTGCTAAGACAGAATAGGACAAGCGTTAAGGTTATCGGCAATCTCATCTCGCGCCAACCAAGCACTTGGAACGCTAATATATTGAGGGGAATCAAAGAGAACGATTACGTCAGCATCTACATCTATTTCGACATTTGAATTTGGATCCGATATCTTTATCTATATTGGATACCCTGCTTCTGCCACTCCACCTCTGTCAGAAGTGCTTGGTAATCAGGGTTACGCTAGACAAACACGCTAAGGATATAAACACACAGAGACGGCTTAGTTTAGTTTCTATCTAATCAACCTAAGAATCAACTACTATATCTGACAACCTCGCATCAGATCAGATTAGATCACAACACCTACATTCTCTGCTAATTATATACCGAAATGTCTTCAACATATCCTAGCAGCGAAAATGCATTCAGAAAGAGATTCGGAGATAGTATGGCCACGATCCATTCCGCTGCCATTAGTTGGAAGCTAAGCGGCAGCAACTGGAACACTAAACACCTTGAGGCCCTGTGCGTTCTCTTTGATACAGGCAAAAGCGACCCTCTGCCGCCTTTCCTCACACAAAACTACAGAGATCGAGCTTAAGATATTATCTTAAAAACCGAGTTTTCTGGTAGAAACGAATTTCAAACATGGCCATCTGCCTACGTGGAGACACATGCCCACAAGGAGCTACGACAGGAAGGTGCTCTGTTTGGATCCTTTTTCGTCGCTTTGGCCGATGTCTTAAGTCGCAAACGCGAGAATTCGGAGTCGAAAACAGTAGCTTCGACTCGTTCACCACGGATTCATCGAGCTCCCGACCGTCCAGACATGACGACTGGCGAGGGATTCTCTTCGCCATGTCGAGCATCTGTAGGCAGTTCACAAGACATCCAAATACCATCTTCGAACTCCTCTTACCATCTAGGAAATGATGACCATCACGACCCGCTTCTTATCGAAGAGCAGCGAGAACGTCGTAAGGACGAAACCGTAGCTCGGATGATGGCTTCACAATTCATATCTGCTGTGATTGACTTATTCACGGACCAGTATTCAAATGACACACGCATCGAATTTAGCGACGAACCGACGAACTTCATTCTCAAAAGCCCTCGATTTAATTGCACTTGTCAGGATGACGGCTCAATTGTTCGCAAGATGAAGTTGCCAGAGACAGGGAAATGGGTTTATGATAGCTTTAAGTGTAGCTTGGAGGTCAAGTCTGCATTTGACTTAGAACACTCTTCGTCGGGAAAGGGAGTATTGAATAACTTAGCCACCGAATAAATTGCTAGCAGCAAACTGGGGATTATGGCGCTAATTGCTACAATAATCTCTTGCAGGTCTGTACTGTAATCAAAACCCGAGATATAGTTCCTCATACTATGGTAACACCTTGACAGACCAGCTCATCCATCAGCTCCTTTGCAGTAATGGGCTTATTGATGAAAACCTTGTGTGACTCGTTGACTCTTGGTGCCCATGAAAGGCCCGCGGGGGGGTCACCTTCGCTAGGCTGGAGTGGGCCGGGCCAGCCAGTATGGATGAATTCAAGAGCAATGACCATAGACTGTGGCAGCACAACGGTACCGAGCTTGTCTACCTCGATTTCAGCGGTACATTCAATATTTTGGTGCTCTTCGACAGGATGAACAACCTCAAGCGCGATTACGTTGGACAGATTGTGCTGAATGAGGTAGCCAATGAATTCCTGGACGAAATCGCCGTTCACATCGGTTGCAGAGACTGGCAACGGTCCTTCACCGAACTCGAAAGGAACGAGTCTATTCAGTTCGGGAAGGAATTTGATGACGACCGGATAAACCTTAGTGAGATCAAGGGAGTCGATCAGAATAGCCTTGTTCCATTTGCCGGGGAGGCACTCCAAGTCTGACTCAAGTCTGATTGTGTTGTTCGCAATCGAATCATGTCTATGGACCAGGTAAAAGCTGAACTTCTTAAGTTGTTGATGGCGAATTATGACCTCAATTAGTGCCTTAATGTGACAAGTGTCGACATGCATCTTGGATTGAATGCGCGGATTATTGTTGTACCTGTAATTTAGCTTCAAATCAGATTGAATTCATAGACCCACAATGATAAAAGCGAGACTCACGTGTTGGTAGACTCATACATATCATTCTTGGTGAAGGGCTGATGAATGCCAGGGATGAGAAGTTCTACGGTTGCCATTTTGCACGGTCGTTTGCTCCAGTCGGAGATTGGAAGAGTCGAGAGCTGTGTATAGCTTATTCTATTTCGTGCTGAGGTCTCTAATAGAGAGCAGAAATAACTGCTACATTCTTGAGGGTTACCAGGGGCATTTAAGGGCTCAGAACCAAAACTAGAGGTTTAAAGGTTCAGTCATATCAGTCGCTCATCAGGTCAACTTCACTGACAGAGTTCCGCGGCTAGCAAGGGCCAGAGTGATCCACCAGTTTTCTTGATACAGTAGTGGCTATAGTAAATTGGTAGAATGGCTGTTGGCTCAAATTAACTCTGTTTGCGTAAGCTGATGATAAACGAAGAAAGCGTACCACCTCCTTTAGGAATTCTTAACCTCTCGTGTGTTCCGTTGGCAGCTGTCTTATCAGTAAGAGTGTGCAAAGTAATAGGCTGTCTTGAAAATTCATCAGAAATCACTGGCATAATAGCGTGGATCGGGGCCACGGGCATTTAGCCGAAGTCGATTTGGTATGAACAACCATTAGTCATACTATGAGCTGTGTTGAATATATACGTAGAGCTGGGATAGGGCCGTGAGGGGTAGTGTATGGGCAGTTGACGCGCTTTCTGTCAAACAATAGATTGCTCCAATACCCTGAAGAGCATGCGGACTTTGTATTGCCTGAAGCATATACCCAAGCTCTCGATAGCGAAAAAAAAGACTCGTCAATAGATCTTTCAAGGTCTCGCCCAAATTTGACTGCTGATGGCCATATTCTCGTGGACTGGTATGCAGCTAAAGATCCGGCAAATCCACAAAATTGGCCTACTGGCAGACAAAACTTCGTGTGTATATTAATTTGCCAAATACCTTCGTGGTGTATTGCGGATCGGCGATTTACATTAGTAGTCAACAAGGGGTCCAAGAACAATTCGGAGTCAGTACCGAGAACTCATCTCTTCCTCTGGCTCTCTATGTACTAGCCTATGGAGTTGGGCCCTTAATATGGGCTCCCTTGAGCGAAATCCCAATAATCGGCAGAAATCCTATATACGCCGTTACTTTCAGCCTCTTCTTACTGATCTCAATCCCAACGTCTATTGTTAAAAGCTTTGGGGGGCTCTTAGTATTACGATTCCTTCAAGGGTTTCTCGGAAGCCCATGTCTGGCTAATGGAGCCGCTACGTTAGGGGACATGTTCAATTTTTTCAAACTTCTCTATGGTATAGCACTTTGGACCACGGCGGCGTACTGCGGCCCTGCACTTGGACCTCTAATCTCTGGATTTGCCGTCATGGCTAAAAGCTGGCGATGGTCATAAGGGAGACTCTGTTTTAGGAGAATTTTCTATATTTTCATAGGTAAAGCCACCGCAATTCCAAAGAAATCGATCCCTTTATGGACAATCATCCGTATCTCCCAAACGCCATACAGATATGCTAACGCCCATACCAATACCCATGCCCATAATACGACCTAGTATCTCTCGAGGGAATCTGCTTCGTCGAAGATTGAAAGTGACAAAGTCGTCGAAGATTGAAAGTGACAAAGTCGTATTCGTCGAGAATGAGGAGGGAGGAGGATAGACGAGCCTAGGTCTCTTTTCCTACTTGTCTAAAGAATTAGATTAGTAAATAGTATAGTTAATTATATATATACTTACTTGTGGTATGACCACTAGGAGAAAGCGGCCAAAGTAACGACACCGACCAGTACGAAGGCAGTCCGCGAAAGGTGAGCACGAGCACCTGCAGTCCGAGCAGCACGAGCCCGAGCCCGAGCAGCCCGAGCAATGGAAGCACTCGAAGTCCAAATCATCGCGAGAAGGTCGCGCAATGATTGGGGCAATTGGGGCGATTGGGGCGATTGGGGCGATTGGGGCGATTGGGGCGATTGGGGCACGAAGGCCCATCTCTAAGTCCGTATTATCCATAGAGTGTGCTTTGGACGAATAAGGAGGTGGTGGTAAGTCTTGGGTTGTAGTATGTTGAGTACTAGAAGATTTATCGGCTTTCGTACTAGCTTGCCTAGCTTGCCTAGCTTGCGAAGAGTGCTTGATGACGTCACTACTTTCTTCTGAGAGAGCAGCCATTTTCGTACTTGCTCCAGACTTGTTCTTCGTGTCGTTCATGTTGTCGTTTCTTAGAATTAAACGAACAAGAATAACGATTATATACTTCGGCTAATGGCACCTTAGCGTCATGGCTCGTGCACCTTAGCATATGGTTCGTGCACCTTAGCTCATGCATATGTCATGGCTCGTGCACCTTTGCGCTAACGAAGCGAACTCTTCCTTTTGAACAAGAGACTGCTTTAGAACAGAAATCGCCGATAGTAAGCTCGCCTACCAATACTAATTTGTATTTAGACACAAGGATAAATTATATTGTTAACTCAGGGCTAAATCAGCCTTCCTCTACTCCTTTACAATGGCACGGATTATAGCCGGACATATCGACTAGACGTAATGCAACAGCGGTGAGCAATAGGGAACGAGGAGGGCGAACGCTGGTTGCCTCGTTCTGCAGCACCTTTCTTATACATTGAACTCGATTCCCATAATTCGAGCAAAGGTATTCAAGGCCGAGATGCATTGATCGAGCCAACGGAAGTAAACGAAGATACTCCCAGATGAAGCCATGGTCAGTTCCAGTCAAGAAGTCGTATCAATAATGGAAGCAGCAAAATTGGCACGGTATCAAGGTAGCAAGTCATTGCGGCTGGACGAGAGCTAAGAATAGCCCGCACTGGCCTGCTACAAGCAAACCCCGATCAGGCAGTATACAAAAAACGAATTTGTATACTTCCTATTCGAGACTTAGTGCTTCCCTTCAAACCCAGAAGTACGTTCAAGAGCTGACACTCTTCATCTTCACCACTTATATAATGCCTCCCGACGTCGATACCTTACTATCTGAAATTCGAACCCTATGTCGGAAGCTCGAGATCTTTCGACGCCATCACAAATGCTGCTCAGTCACTACACCCGCTTCGCCGCTAGTTGACGACGAACCCGAGCCAAGTCCTGCGCTTGATATCATCCCTTTCTGCTTCCAATCTAATGAGCCATCAAAGCCGCGCGATACATTTGCAAGATAGAGACGGATAGCAGACCAGATATGCAGGGATGTGCTATCTCAAGCACAATAGACAAAGCAGAGAGAAGATCTTGGACTGGATACAACCCAAGGCATGGCTTGGCTCACTGCTGCCATTCTCGGCGATCCAGTACGGAATTGTCGACAACGGACACCAAGCCAAATGAACCCCGGGGTCATAGTATCGGCGCAGGTGTATGCAACCGACACAGAAGCCACTCGAAAAAATGCGACAATGTTTCGTCAGATACACCGTTTTATGGAGCTCGTGCTTATATCTCTTTGTGCTGTTCTAGAAACTCTTGGCTACCCTGTGGACGAAATCAATGAGACCATGAGAATGTGCCTAAGCAATTCAGAGGATACCAATCTCAAACGTCTATGACGCGGCGCATTATGGGTCAATGGCACGATCGTGGACTTGTGCGACGCCGGCATTGGTGACAGAGGCACTGAATTGTTCCTAATTGGTACGTATGCTGGATTTACTTGTGACCGGAGCAAGCTGATATGTTATAGATGGTGTTTCCATTTCGAAGTATAGCATCCTCTCCGGCTACGCCGATTCAAGGCCACATTTCGTCAACAGCTTGTTAGAGAAGGGTTTCAAGGATTTATAGGACGGTCCGCTGCAGGCAGCATCAGCCCCCACGTCTCTTTTCATACCTGCAATCATCAAAGTTCCTGTTGGAGATGAGATAACGTAAGTGACCCTTGATCAGGACCTCCCGTCATGCTGATGGACTCAGGCTATTTCAGATTTGTGATGCTCTAGGCTATGGAGACAAATATGTTACAGAGAGTACCACGAGCCTATGTGAACAATACCGTGGTCTCGTTCTGAAAGGTGGCTCAGAACTTGTGACCATCCCGGTACCGGCGAGCAAGAAACGAAAGCGATTATCGAACACTACTGTAGGCGCTAAGAAACGGAAACCTTCATCAAACAATCCTTCAAATATAGAGAGACAGAAGACTGACAGTGTGCAAAATATCCAGGAGGCTGATAAGGCCATAGCGCTTCATGGCCAACAAATTCAACTTCGTTTAGACTTTGAATCTGGAAATTCATTCGGTGTGGAAGGCTGTGACGGTAAGGAGACCATCTATTGGTATTGAGGACAACCAAATAACACCTGCCTGTTATAGATTCACATATCACGCCTCCTGAGTCTCCAGAGGCTGACTCGTGTTGCTCGTCACTAGAAAGGCCAGTTCGCGAACTAAGTTCGGATGGTACTTGTTCTACAGAGCCATCCATTCACCAGCTTGAGCCAGATGCCGAGCAACAGATCTCTCGTTTAGATATGTTGATAGCTGCAGCCACCGATTCATGCGGCGCCATTACCCGTTCGACCGATTTAGCACACAGTGTACAGAGTGAGGAAACCCAGAATTCTTTATTGGTGGGAGGAATGGCTAGTGCATCGACAATATTATTCCGCATCGCATCAAACAGTTATCTTAGGTTCTCCGTCGAGGCATTCTCACATTTACATTCTGAGATATATTAAACTCCTTCTTGAACTCCTCCTTCACTTCATCTAGTATCTTCGATCCATCATACACCCATGCCACCTTTGACCAACTTACTCTTGCCGGAATAGAATCAATGTCAAAACACTGAGCCAAACGTCCAATATGCCCCTGAACTTTGTGACCCGCAGGCACAGTCTGTGCAACCGAGTAGTCGTCACTCGTTGAGGACATCACAGTTCCGAGATATCGTCGATGGGCAGAGACTTGTGCGGGGTTCGGAGGGGCGGTTTGAGGCAGTGTGCGACATTATAGTGCTTTCGCTATATTCGAATTTAGGGAGACGAAGTCTGCGTCCGCAGATGAGGTTTTTAGAGAATCTATAAGAGACCACGAGGTGTGTAACTCAGTTGGTAGGCGCGATCTAGGAGCTGTTACCTAGCAAAAGGGTTCCATGCCTGTTCTCGCGACAGCCTTAGCAGAACGGAGAGTCTTGGTAGCATCAGCCATCACGTGGGCCATCTTTTCAGATTTCCCATAAGCTTAATAAGGGATGACTACTGGTGATAATTCAGTGCACAATTACTACCGATCAAATCACTTCCTTCGTGCAAGGAATTTTTTAATTCAAGATCTTGAGCCTTTCTAGCCTGTCTAACAAGGATACCGCCATTTCTTGAAACAAATTTGAGGTCACATACAGGTCGTCGACCTTGCACGGTAGCTAATCTCTGACTGAGGTTATTGGTTTCAAAATACGATCTGTTGGTCTAGGTAGTAGTGCAAAAATATGACGCCGAGGGCGATTTCTACTATAAAGTAGAGAGCGATATCCTAAGTTCTCCTCACGATCATCAACCTTTCCTTTCAAGAAACAGTCTTAATCCTTTAAATCCATTATACCTGGCATATTCAACTGAACTTTGATCTGATTTTCGACCTATCATCTCTCAGAATGTCTTCCGCCGCTAAGACCTTCCGCTTCTTGACGTCCGCCCATGTAACGACGCAGGGAAGCAGTAGAGGGTCATATATAGTGGTATATGGGAGTGTGTATCAGTGAATCTATTGCTCCGATCCTATAGGTCTGGTATGAAGGAAACAAGAAATATGACCTCTATAGTATGGGAGAGAAGGGCCCTTATATACATGTCCGAACCTGGTCCGAAACCACCTAGTATAGGCCTCCCTGCTGGCTGGTCAAATTCCCACACTCGCTTCCCCTAGGCCGCTGCCCTTTTGTACGTGATATCACCATGTGATATAACCAATCCTCAGAGCCTCCTTCGTATAAAAGCCTCGTTCCTCACGCCCAAACTTCAAACCCCAAGCAACCATCCATCAACACACCTCTTCATCAGGAGACCCTTCTGGCGAGTGGGCGTGATGAGAGAACTAGTTCAGTCATGTTTCTCTGCTTGGGAAATTATGTATGCGAAGAATCTAGGGATTTTATTA
>QYAO01000087.1:0-47352 GCA_003988895.1 Hyphodiscus sp. D1413 | reverse complement strand
GGCATCCCGTCCGCTCTGCCATACACAAGCCTCAGATCGGCAGATTAGTAGTTGGGTGGGTGACCACCAGCGAATACCTGCTGTTGTATGTTTTTTTTTTGGGGGGGGGGGGGGGGGGGGGGGGTTTTACCATTTTCGATCGCGGTGTGGAGAGTATATGTGGTGCAGTTGAGACTGAGGAGGCAGACCACGAGCCGCTTTTTAAGATAATCTAGTTGATTAAATTTTAGAGCCTCAGTGAAGGAACTCCTCTGATTGTTCATCCATCAGGGAAGTGCAAATCTTCTTCATTGAGACTGTTGAGTTGTAGCGGAAAATGACTGTACAGTATGGGGCTGAGTCTGGGTGGGTACTCGAGTACCTCACAACTCAGACTCGACTTCGCGACACACAACAATCCCATGTTCCGAAGTGTTACAAGAGCCAGAGATCATTTCCCTTTGCTGCACGGCACTGGATTATTCCGTGGGATACAATATGATTCTTGGCATGTCAGATAGAGTCTTAGACTTTGTTTTCCGCCGTTGTTGGAGTAGCGATTCTGCCTCCGTATCATATCCAATTGGTTTGTAGGTTCCAGCATCGGAATAGGACACAACACAAACGCAGACAGTAAGTACGAGAAGCAGGTAAGTTTTCTTGAGTGAGACCTCGCCACGGAGTTTTCCCATGCAGACATCCTTTCAGCTGCCGCTTCACAGGTAATACACACATTTCTTATTGGCTGTCTCACCTCACACAACAGTTGTCCTCCAATGCCACCACCACTGATATATTCTGCTCAAAGCCACTCTCGTGCGATCTTGTTGGTCAGGCAGAGCGCAGGCAAGCCATGGCATCGGCAATCCCTACCAGAGCAGTTGATATCCCGTCAGCCCATCGAGAGGGCTGAAGTCTTGAGCCAATCACTCGTGCTTCCAGTGCTCTCTCTTCACTCTGCCAAAATCTTCTTCTCCCGCTTGGGTGCCTGGAATACAGCAGGCTTTCATTCCATTGTCATTGTCTCGAGGTTCGCAAAAGTCTCGCTGTCACTCGCTTCCAGCGTAGTGTTCGAAACGTACCTGTCGATGTTTATGCTCGTTCTATTTGGTATCTCTCTGTCGATTACGACTTATAGAAGGGAGGGACTTAAGCGCGAATTCGTAGAGCGAAAGCTCTCGGTCTCGGCCTAACATCGAAAATGTTTGGCCTTTGGCTTTTGTTTATTGGGATTTCATGGCAGCAAAAGGATCCTTTGAACGATTTCTGTCGACGGTTCGGCCAACAGACTGCGGTTATTGATGAGAGGCTGTATATCGATGGGGGATTCGTAGATTGGAACCCGATCTCACAGAATGATCAAAATTACACAAGTGAGTTGGCTTAGAAATAATGGTTCCGAAGTAGCTCGCGATTTGCTGACTGGAGTAGATACTTGGCTACTATACAACGACTTGACTATTGACGATGGAGGTGTACCTCGTCTATACGCAAATCTGTCAAAAAATGCCTCCATACCAGACGTGAATGGAGGTGTGCTGTGGGCTGACGAGGTCAATAAACGCTTCTTCTTGTATGGAGGAGACTACAATGGGATCCAACCGAACACACCAAATTTGCTGTCTTACGATGTGGTCTACAATCAGTGGGAATCCTTTGGTGCTCCAGATATGGCGATCAGCAGCGTAGCTTATGGAGCTGGAGTTGGAATCTCGGAGCTTGGACAAGGATATATGCTTGGAGGCTGGCTCAGCAATAACTCGGTTCCAGGATGGAGTGGCGGGGCCATTGCAACAAGTACTCTCATAAAATATGATATGGATTCTCAGGTATGGACGAATAACACAGGCCCAGATAATACCCCGCGAGCAGAGGGTGTCATGGTGTACCTTCCGGCATCTAGCAGCGGACTGTTGGTATATTTTGGAGGAGTGACTGCCCCATATTATAATGAAACTATGGTCGAGTCGCCAATGGACACCGTTTATATCTACGACATTGCAAGCTCTAGGTGGTATACACAAACAGCGACTGGGGATGTGCCTCTTGCAAGACGTCGGTTCTGTGCTGGTGCTGCTTCGGCCCCAGACCAGTCTTCCTACAACATGTGAGTGTTATAGATTTTATTTAATGCTAGAGCTAAGTTGACATAGATACTTGTACGGCGGTCTTGGATTTGGTGTGAACGCATCTGGCTTTGACGACGTCTATATCCTCAGCTTGCCTTCGTTTGAATGGACATCGTGGTGGAACGGATCAGCTGGCCAGATTAACCCTCATAATACACTCACTTGCAATGTTGTTAACAAGGGACAGAGTATGTATCCGGAGCTTGACTTTCCTTGTCTGGGATTTAATTCAAAAATAATTGTTCTTGAATTACCTCGAAGGATTTCCATTCTCTCCCTAAGAAACGACTGCTGACTTTCCATATAGTGCTTGTTATCGGCGGTACTTTTCCAGAGTCCGAAACATGTGATAGTCCCGCAACCTGGGGAGGCCATGTAATGGATTTGGGAAAGCGTTCCAATAATACATGGCACGGTTATCAGGTTAATGTTACTTCCTACGTGGTTCCTCCGGAAATTGTAGCTAAAATTGGTGGTTCGTAAGTTATTACCATCACCTCTTGTCTCCTCAATTACTGATAACCTGAAGTCCTTCTGGAGGAGCCACAGCCACGGCACCAGCTGCGGGTTTCAATAACAGTGATCTCTCCGTCTACTTCAACCAACGTGCATCAGTTACATTACGAACCCCCACGCGGGCACTGCCAAGCCCTACGAGTAAAAACTCTTCGAAATCGCTTCCAACAGGTGCCATTGCCGGTATAGCTGTTGGGGGAGCTATCGTTCTCGTCGCCGTCATTATTGGACTCTGTTGCTTCTGCCGTCGTCACCGCCGTGAACGCAATCAACAATCCAGCTCTGCACCAAATACAGCTGTGACCAACGGAAGTTATCCACAGCCGCCACAGACCTCACAAAGCCACTACACCCATGAAGATCCATCTTATGAACCACGTTATCAACTGGCCACGAACTCGCCACCTGCCGAGCTATCAGGCAATAATTACCAAATGCATCAAGTTGATCCGAAAAACTCATATCAAATTGACGAAACCCAGCATCCAATCTACACAAGCCAGGATCAACAGGAGCCCTCTCCGATAATCCAGTCGCCACATCCTTCAATATACTCCGGAGTTACAGAGTTGAGCGGATCTCAGTCCAATACATATTTCAGGCCACAAACGTCCCCAGCTCCAACATATTCGAGTACCGGACAGGGCACAAGGAAACCAGTTTCGTCACCGAATCAGACATATTATTCGCCATGAAGGGTTAGGAAATTATTTTGTTCGGTAATTTTGGACGTATAATGAAGCAAAATAGCAATGATCAGTATTGAATGTGAATACCAATCCAGGCCTCTTTTGTCCGCATATCTCCTTATCTATACTTAGATTCTTTCAGTTCTTTCATTTCCTCAAATATCTCAACTTAGTAGGCCTTTCAATCTGCTTAGGTGGCCAGTCAATTTGGAGACAAAGTTTGTTTTGCTTGAACTAAGAAATGTGTCATTATCCTCGAAATATGCCTCAACTTCTCTCTCACATGTCCAAGCTTATTGGGTACAAGAAGATATGTGGCGGCCATCCTCGGCCCCTCAAGAGCGATTACCCTCCAGATTCCATCCTGAACGATGCGTTATCGGAATTTTCGTTCTGGTCGATCTCACCCTGTATGCATACTAAAAAGTTCTTGGGCATGAACGATCGGTGAAAATTCAATATCCAAATGGCTCTTTTCAATGAATTGCCTTCAAGAGTATATAACTGAAGCTTGTTTACTGTATCTGATTATTGCAACCGCTCTTCGTCATTTCTCGGTAGATGGAGCACACCGATACAATGCCGGGCCGTTTCGGTCCGACGCGGAAGGTGGGGTTTGAGGCTATTGGCACGGCTGTAAAGGGTTGGGGATAAAGTCAACGGTGATAGCATCATTTTGGGCGAGTGCTAAATGAGGTCAAACTCGAGATGATGATCCCCCGAGTCTATCAGAGGTTGCGGAAGAACTTTTCAACGTTCGCTGTATGACCGCAATTGAAGCCTCGCTCCTCTTTTCAAATCAGACAGTACAAATATGAGATGGAGTTTCCAGCCATTAGAAGAAATATACTGTTCAAGACTTTTCTCTTCTGAATTCTAATTATGTATCTTCAAAGTATGTTGACGTTGTTATTCTTGACACTCGTCTCTCTCGCCTCGAGTTCGGCAACCGACCCCTACCATCACCCAGCCAAATGGCCGTATGCACCCTTTACCACCACCGACCGATGGATAGTCGACGCAGCAGATCATAATGTGACATATGCTGGAGTGAACTGGCCAGGAGCTGCAGATACCATGATTCCTGAAGGTTTGCAATACGCTTCTATCGAGTCTATCGTGAGCAAGATCAAAAGTCTAGGCATGAATGTCATCAGACTTACCTACGCCATTGAATTAATTGATGATATCTATGCTGGTGGAGACAATACAATGAAGACTTCATTAATTAATGCGCTGGGAACGACGAATGGTACGGCTGTTTTCAAGGAGGTGCTTAAGCACAATCCCCAATTCTCGGCGTGGACGACGAAGCTAGAGGTCAGCAAGTCCACTCCAGATTCATGAGGAGACCTCTATTAAAAGTTCACAACCATAGGTATTTGACGCAGTTGCGGCAGAATGCTTCAAGCAGCAAATTTACGTCCACTTGGACAATCATGTGTCCAAAGCAATCTGGTGTTGTGCCACCGATGACGGTAATTCCTGGTTTGGAGACACATATTTCAACATCGCCAACTGGCGGCGCGGTTTGGCGTTCATGGCAAAACACGGCGCCTCTTGGGGAAACCTCATGAGCATGTCTCTGCGTAATGAGCTGCGGTCACCAGACGACAACCCTGCACTGGCGAATTCGAGCTATAATTGGGAGAACTGGTACCAAAATATCGTACCTGCTGCCAACGGTATCAACGAAGCGAATCCTAATGTTTTGATATTTCTCTCTGGGTTGGACTTCGATACAGACATGACCCCTATTCCGACAGGTGCTTCTCTTGGCGGAGGCTACTCGTTCCATAAGTCGCATTTTTCGTACGGTGATAAGCTCGTCATTGAGATCCATAACGCATGTGACTCCGGCCGATGTAATTAGGCTTGCTGACTTCGAGACTTTGTAGTATGCAACGACTGCAACAGACTGCAACGCTCTAGAAAGCAGCTTGTACTCTACAGGCTATGATGCGCTAGACAAGTCGAACAGTTCCGTGGAGAACGTTATGCCGGTCGTGATGACCGAATTCGGACACTTACAAGATGACGCGACCTATGCAACGGTGTACTCAACCTGCCTTGAGAGTTATTTGACTGGCATTCATGGTGGCTGGATGATTTGGGTGCTTGCAGGGAGCTACTATATTCGCCAGGGAGTACAGGATTCTGAGGAAACTTGGGGTAGGTACCATTCAATTGGATGTGGGGTTTGCTGAACGTGATTCTAGGGTTACTCAACCATAATTGGACAGCCTGGAGAGATCCTGGTGGAATTGATTCGGTTCTCATTCCGATGGTATCTGGGACAAAGACTTTCTGAAGGGGGATAAAGTGGCAGCCGAGGAGCTTAGGTTCTCGTAGTGTGATTGGACTTGAACTGATCTCACTTGATGTATGTGAACGGGCGTCCACATGTAAATGAGCTTGTTTCATTTCAGAAGAAGCCCGAAGTGTGTACATGAATTGCTCGGTCGTCTCCAATCGCACCGACTGGACACTATCTCTTGGATCACCTTAGCTGTTTTGTTTCAGCTACTCAATCATTCTTTTCCATTTCTGCAAGCTCCATATCCACAGGCCAGAGATGGGAAAGATCGCCCACTGGTAGCTTCACGCTGATTCTCATTTCAGCTGCCATCATTACGACAGTCATATACCACCCCAGCACAGCAAGAACGAAGAAGACTGCACCACCAGTCTATTTCGGAGTCAATAATGATTTAATCAAATGATAGGATTCGACTATACCTTCTGCAACTTCATGGCCATAGCATAGTCACCTGTGCTGACCTTCCAATAAGCCCCACCAAGGATAAAGCTACTCATGAAGGCGAACAAAAAGATGAGTGCAAATACAGTATTAGTCTTGAGCGTAAAGATCCATGTTGTAAACAGCCAAAATCCCCAGACCATCAAGTAGAGAGCAATTGCCGCGTTATAGGCCACCGATGCTGCACCTTCAGCTTCATTGCCAGTGGCAGAATATGAAGCTGCGATGCCCCAGGATGGCGTTTCCAGGACACCGAAGGATAGCCAGAAGACGGCAAACATCCCCATTATCATCATGGAGAGGAAATTACCCATGATCCATTCGAATATGGTAGCGAGGAGGAGGAGGGCAGGGCCGGTAAAGTAGAAAATTCCTCTGGCATGATATTTTAGCACATGCTCAGCTTCACCACAGGGGCGGAATGGTAAGATGATATTGACTTACACGACGCCTACAAGCGTTGTGGCTCCTCCCCATCCCATCATGATTACTGCGAAAGTAGTGGCAGAAATCACGAATCTGCAGGTATTGTATCAGCTGCAGTGCATAAACCAGAGGAGGGACTCTCCACTTACCCCATCAGACCCAATGGTGTTGGGTTCGCAAATCGCTTTCTGAAATCACCAGTTGAAGCCACTTTGGGAGTAAGGTAAAGCTTTTCGAACAGCTCTGGAGTGATCGTCATTCCTCCACTCGTCTTGACCTGCTGGAGATGATTAAGGCCTGTATCTTCGGACACATCATCCTCAGCACCTCCTTTGCTATGTGGGACTCCATTTGTTGCCATTGTTGCCTTTGAAGTCTAGACGATATAAATTTCTTTGCTTGAAACACTGCTATACTGTAATTCTGGTTCGGACTTCGAGCAGGGACCGAGGAAGGACGATCATTTAATATGCAGATATCTATATAGTGCAACTCTGTCATTTGGAGCTTCATCTGCCCGCAATCCATGAGAGCCTTTAAGATCAATTAAATCATGGGGTATGCAGCTTCCCCGCAGTCGGCCCCTGCGACCCGTAATTCTACGATCCTCGGATCACCCCCTCGTGGAGCCCTGAGGTAGAATTCGTACGAAGAACAACAAGCAACGTTTGCAATAACTTGGAAGGAGGTTTTCCGAAGACTTGGGGGGCGGCACAAGCGAGCCTTTGTCATTGACATCTCAGCAACTTTGCTGTTCGTGACTGGAGTCTCCTTGCCATGCGGGGTAGCTGAAGAACGCCATTGATGGACACACAAGAGCTCCCTGGTCGAGTTTCGACGTTTTTGAATTGGCAAATCGGCATATGCCCCAATGTGGCAGTGTCATATACTATCCGCCATTAGTGTGATATTGAGACCTGTTCTAGGCTGAGGGAGCAGGATGATCTGGACCACCATTAGTTATCGAAGGCGTTGCAGCGAACTCGAAAGCAGAAATGACTTTATATTGCAATAACAGCGTATAGGCATGCTCTTGAGATTGAGAGACCTTCCCTCATCTATCGAGCTGTTGAAAATAATAAGACTAACATTCGCTAGAGACTGAGAAACTGAGTGGTTGAAGCTGGCGGAGATGCACCAGCTAATTGTTGGTACTGTAGTAACAACAAGTAAAATGGAAATGATGAGTCAGCATCGATTTTCTGCTACTACATAACATGCAGTGTTCGGGCCGAACATGACCTCTACGTATGCTAAACTACTCTCTGCAAGTGCAAAAAAAGGCATAGCAATATCTCAATATCGGCCATTTTCTGCGCCACTTTGAATCCAAATTCGATGCTTTGGCCTGTAGTTGTGCACTAACATGTAAGGAAATGGCCGAAAGAGATACGGTTCTTAACGCCTCCAGGCTATAAAAGAATCACCGACTACTCGCCAAGAAAGCCATGGGTTCCTCGTCACAAGCGTGATGCAATGATTCTCTTCAGAAGCCAATCCAGCCTACTTCCTGTGCTTCCTTACCCGATGAGAGACTCTGAGATACCGCCAGAATCTTCAAAAAACATCTCGACAAGCACATACCTTCAACTCACGATCAGCATGTAAATACGCTGAAGTTCGTGGTCGATTATGTGAAGCATCGTTGAGGCTTTTGGGAGCGGAGATGGCGCATGTTTGTGCTTTTGGGGTTACGAGTATTGGCGAGGTAAGTGGTGGGGCTGGTGGAGAGGAAGGTAAGGGAAGTGTTGATCGAGGTATGATTTCTTCTCGGGGGTGTGCTTATGGTGATCTGTATGCTATCCTGTTGACCATGGCGAAGAATGGTTGTATGAATTTAGCTAATTAGTGGTAGAATTGTGCCGAACGATGAGAGAACGATTCATGTACTGCAATTTTTGGGGAGTAAGATGTATGGTTTGATTGAGGAGTGGAGTAGAACCTATTTGCTTTTGATTCGCCTCTATGGAAGACAATGTGCAAGGAGAGAGTGAAATTTGAACAGTCGTAAATTCGTAATGTGGTATCTATGTCTAAGGTATCTAACAAATTCTTATCCCAATTTTCTGGGTTGTTCTACCTTACGCCAGGTCCAGCCACCAATATTTACAAACAGAAGAGATTATCTTATTCGAAACAGGCCCAGCCCGATACACCTCAGCTCACACAAGCAGCACCCACTATAACATCCAACGCACTCGATTGTGTTTGGATCGTCGCCATCCCAGATGGACCACTCCAATCCAACCCCAACTGATTATCCGCCTCATCGTCAGACCAAATTGCATTGGCATTGACCTGCAAGAAGTTCTTATATATCGCCGCTGTGGCCGCGGGTAAATTTGTCGCTCGATTATACAGGAATTGTATATTGCGACCAAAGATGCCTTTGAATTGCTGCTCATCGCCATCACATCCTGTAGCCTCGCACGGCTCAGTCAGAATGCCATTAGAGTTTGTCAAGTGGTCGATTCCGGCAAGTGCAAGCGTGTTGGCGAGGTCGTTGTAGGAGTTATTTCCTGATGCCCAAGCGAGCTCGGCCAACCCAGAGAGAATGATGCCTTGGTTGTAGGTGAAGACAAAGTTTCCATCGTTTTTGCATGTCGAGAGGACAAGGCCGTTGTTGATGAGGTTTTCTGAGTTGATTAGACCTGAGCCATAGAACCAGTCGTATGCCTTGATTGCCTCGTCGTAATAGTAGCCGCCGGATGGAGAGTTAGGCTTGCGATTTGCGAGTTTGGCAGCAGCGGTGAGATACAATTCGTTCTCGACTGCCCCAACGCCTGTATTTGCCTTGTCCCTGAAATTGACGTGTTAGCCACATGAAGTATTGAGAGTTCCAAACACTGAGCTTACCACCACAGTCCACCACAAGGTGAAGTCCCCCAAGCATTCTTGGCATCCTCAAATATCGACGATGCAGTATCCAGATATTGGGTGTCACCTGTGACATCGTAGACTTTGATCCAGGCTAAGACCCACCATAACTCGTCGTCATAGAAGCCATTCAAGAACCCGGTATATCCATCAAAAGCAGGGGCTTTTGCAAGCGTGGTAGGGAAAACATGTGATGTTATCGAATCAATATATGAAGGGAAGTGCTCTTGAAAGTCCGCCAGCATCGTAAGTGCGTTGGCACTGTTCCACCAAGTGCTGCTCCATAGTCCTGTTGCTGAATCATACCAGGTCTGCATCTGGTCGATCCCTGCTACGGCGTAGTCAACGTACTGTTGTGCTGTCGCTCTTTTGTTAAGACGAGGTAGTTGTAAGCCATCTTTAGTGAGCCGTTGGGTTCGAGATTGATGTGGGAGGGCGGAAGAGAAATTGATTGTTGTGAAAAGGAGAACGAGGACGTCAAGTCCGGTCGACAGTTGGAGAAGCATATCACGTGATGGGACTAAAGATGCCCAAAGAAACTAATACAAAAAAAATCTTAATGTTTCCGCCATGTGGCCATCCTTTCTTCTTTATACAGCGCGACTGATTATATGTTCCTGCAGCCTGGCCATCGCATTATCGACCATGGGTTTGGGGAACATCAATGCCAAAGCTTGGCACAAGTCCCGTTCGGATCTTGACCCGCAAAGTCGTTCTGATTCGTCGACTCGTTCTGATTGTCTGTTTCGCATTGCCCTATCTCAAAATATCTCCGTCTAGCGAGGCGCCCAGGGGGGTTACTGCGCCAGCGAGGTCGTTCTGAAGCAGGGGAATCGCTCAATTGGGAGGTCCAGCGCATTGAGGTTCATCTCAAATCGGCCTACGTATCTCAGTGGGGAGCCCCTTCAATCTTAGAGTTGCTGCGATTGGAGAGTTGTCTCGCTCCTGTGTTTGTGATCCTTAATCTAGACCGGGCTCTGGATTTTACTGCAGGATGGTTCCAAGGCTGTTTGGAGAGCGACAGTCAGGCTGCATTGTGGCTCCGATCTTGGAAACTTACGTGGTCGACGCTTTCTCGATCTTCAACACCAGACAGAGATGACGGTGAGAACTAACAACGCACCTAAGGGCCATTCCTTGCTCCCCAACTTCTGTTTACTTGGATTTTGGAATCCGCGAACGTGGCGCCATTGAACTACCCCTTATCGTCCACAGCGGATGTGGTAGGGTTAAGGGCCGTGGCGGCGGCACTTGAAACGTTTGGTCGTATTTGGACGGGGCTGCTCCGTGGTGGGTTCCAAGTCGTGGGAACCTACGAAGTACACAAGGAGGTTCTGAATATGCACTAGGTTCGAGGCTGAGAGCTGTGGGTATCTGCCAGATCAGATGAAGCGAGATTGGCTTGCTTGAGCAGATGTCCATGGTCGTATGGAGAGTTCTGAATACAGCTGGTATGCCGTTGAAACAATTGAGCGACCCCTGAACCGAAACAACCGACATGCTCATTGGAGGCCTGTTGGCTTTGGTAATCAACGGGAACAAACAAACAAAGGGTTGAGGAAAAGAGTTTCTTCGCATTTCGGAAATAGTTGAGGGGAGTTAGATTACGTTCCATTGGCGATGTAAAAAACTTTGATTTAATGCTGTAAAGAGTAAGTACCGGGTACTGTAGGCTGAAAATTACATCGCGGATGACAACTGGCTTCGATAGAAATCTTATTTCTGTTGAAGAACCGCACAAAGGATTTTGTTGAAGCTTTCACGGCCAGTCTGGTCCTCCACCCCAGCTTCCTCCAAATGGGTCCCCTAACACAGCAAATCACGAGCTGATATCGGACCCGTCGCCTAGAGTATGACATCTATTACTGAGCGTAGGCGAACTCGCCAATTCGAATTCTTGATCGGGAGTTCTCGTGAGAGCTTTATGCATATCTTATGCTCAAATCCAGACACTAAGAACGCTTCTGCAGCCTTTTCCTAAGCTCGGATAGTGCTATCCTGAATTTCAATATCGCAATTCCTGTGCACAAGAGCTCTCAGCAAATCGTCGCCTTTGGCTGTCATGAAGTCGATTCATGGTGACCAAATTGCGTTCTCACATTGGGATCTGGAGTCGGTAAAACTCAATCAAAGAGTTTTTACCTAATCGTCCTGTCACGATAAATTGAATGGCAATAGAGCGTCAAACCGCGTTGAATCAATCGTGTTGAAGTCCAGGCGGAAGTCAGTATTCTTTTGGGGCCGCCCTTGGCGAACATATGCCATCCCAAGGGCATCTCAGATATCTCATTGGGCTTCTTGCCATGAACAACGGAGCTGCTTGAAGTCGGTAGATGTCGAATCGCTTCAAGCTGAAAGATCTAGGATACTTGCATCTCGAGATGAATCTGTATTGATCGATCCGGGAGGTCTTTTGTCACTCCGATAAGGAATTCCTGAACATGTTACTCGAGCAATTTAGAAAATCGGCAAGTAGGTTCACTGATAAGCCTTCCAATTCATCCCTGGAAATCACAAATTATTGAAAGGCTCTGCGATGGGATTTCATGGTAGGGATAAGAAGGAGGAGGAGGATGATTCCTAATCATCGTCTTCCAAGAGTTGCTCGAAAGAATGATGCATGGTCACGTCAGGCCTTTTTGAAAGTAAGCACTTGAATACTTCAGATACTTTCTCGTCAGCTGTATATTACTCGATTAGAAGAATTTCCTGGTCTGAACCCCTTCAGATCTTACGGCTTCGAAAAATTCATGGTAGTATTTGACGTACAGTAGCGAGGGCCAAGTCTTCTTCTCTGGTGAGAAGTTCGCTAAAGTGGATGGCTGAGTGACTTGATGAATCCGACAATTCCCACTTTTGAAATCGCTACTCCCACCCAATTTTTCACGCATCTGTACCACACAATCCCGACCTTCTCGGCCTCCCTCCACGCAGGTTCCAATCTGTCGGCCTTTGTACTGAGTCCTTGCGCCAGGTCTCGAGCCCGTCATAGATCTTTTTGCAGCTCAGTAACGAGATGGCGTCAATAAACAGGGTAGGCGCGCAAACCGGCTTGACGCTGGCTGTGATTGGATGTGGTAAGTATATTTGCCTTGCTCAATGAGAAGCCCCGTGACTGATAGATTTTCAAGGTATCATGGGCACAGCTATTCTTTCATGCGTGATGGGTTCTTGCGCAAAGGCTCAAGAGGCAGGCCAGAAGCCTCGAATCAGCAAATTTATTGCCTGTGTGAACAGCAATGGATCAGCTGAGCGGCTGAGGTCTCGATTTGAGAACGACTCCAATCGATTGACCATTCTTCAACAAGACAATGTCAAAGGCATGAAGGAAGCTGATATTGTCCTGCTTGGTTGTAAACCGTATATGGCTGAGACGGTTCTCACTGCTGGGGGAGTCCAAGAGGCGCTAAAAGGCAAGCTAGTGATCAGTGTTCTTGTGGGAACTCCCGTGCCAAAGATCCAGTCATTGATCTGGGGTTTGTCTGAGGATACCAAGGTTGAATCCCAGTGCTTCGTGGTTCGAGGAATGTGCAATATCGCAGCCGAATTCGGGCAGTCAATGACCGTCATCGAAACGATCGACATGCCTGAAGATCTGTTGGAATTGACCAATTGGATCTTTTTACAACTCGGCAAGACCGCACCTGTCACCCCAGATCTCTTCGACATCGGCGGAGTCCTTGCTGGTCCATCCGGGGTCTTCCTATCTGTTGCGATTGATGGAATTTTAGATGGAGCCGTCAGCCAAGGCTTAAAGCGTGCTCAAGCGAGAACGATGATGACACAGTCACTCGTAGGTCTTGCAAAATTGTTAGAGGAAGGCAATACACCGGATCAGTTGAGGGAAAAGTTCTCGTCACCAAGGGGAACAACAATCGCAGGATTGCTATCGTTGGAGGAGGATAGAGTGAGGCATGCTTACAGCAAGGCGGTCATTGCGTCTACACATAGATCGCAAACCATGTGAGTGCTCTATTAGAACAATAAGGTAGATTTATAGAGGTTAGATATCATTTGCAATTCAGCTCGCCTAGCCGAAACCTGTTGATGAGAGCCGGGTTGACGTGACCGGTTCAGTCTTCACCTGCTTTGATAGTCTGCTTCTGGTTTGTCATTCGCTACTTGGTGGATACGCTGGAAAGTATGAGAATAACTTCATGTCTCAATTTCATCTACTCACAGTTCAGCTTGCCTCTACTATGGACAACGTGTTTCATTTGAACTCCTCCTGATCACCAAGTTCACAGTTTTGGTTCAACTTCACAACAATCAAGTATCGATAGCTGACGAACTGGTATCCATTATCTCAAGGTTTTCAATCCAGTCGATCATCTAAGGTTCATGAGCTGCCAACTCTAATCGTACACTTCGAGCCAACCATTTTGAACAAGGACCTAAAAATCTCGCTGTGATGAACGTCCAGACTCTGGCACCACTCCAAATCAACACACCATTTCTTCATCCCGTGATTCCGCCGGTGAAGCCCAATTTCTCAGCCGCAATGCTGTTCGGTTGGGCATCACCAAATCCACAACCTCCATCCCTTTGCTGGGCCACAATAGCACCAGCACACAATCCAGTGTTGAAGCCACAACAGCTATTGGCACAATCTGAATCGCCCGTACATGGGCCAGTGATAAATTGCTTCCCTGTGGCACTTGCTGTTGCACTGGACACGACAACGGTTGCCAATGTGGTACTTGGTGGCTGTACTGCATTGGCATTGCTGTCGGAGGTGTTTGCTGTTGGGGCAGAGCCGGTGAAGCCTATAGCTACAGCAGCCGTGTCGTTGGGCTCAGCGTCTCCGAAGCCGCATCCCCCATCTCTCTCTTGTGCAATGACAGGCCCGGCGCACAATCCTGTGTTGAAACCACAGCAACTATCGGCGCAGTCGGAATCAGAGGTACACGCGCCAGTGATAAATTGGGTGCCGATAGCAAGGGAAAGGGACACTGTTGGCTATGTGTCAGCGGGGAGGTTGGGAAACTTTGGGAGTGGAGGGCTTACTATTGAATAGAGTGACGAGAAGAACTGATTTCTTGAAGTATTTTGCCATCTTGAATGAGCGGAAGAGCGTCTGTACTGGGAGGATGTTTGTCCGGTCTGAAGTTGGAGGAAAACTTTTGCTTTGCGTTATAAAGGCGGAAGGAGTGACAAAAATGGCTTCAATTAAAAGAAGGGATTGTTTGAAAAGATTGAAAGGAGAGATCAACTCGTCCAAAGAATGTATTGTCTGAAGCTTGCTTGGGATGAAAATCGTTCTATGCAGTCTTCCGTTCGCTCCCTTTTATACATACCACTCCCTCAAAGAGCTAACTCTCTGAAGCTTGACAGCGGCCTTCTCTGAAACTACCAACTCAACAAATCACGTAATCCTCCGCCTTCAACTTCTATCTGACTGCCTCATTAGTTTAGTGAAACGAAGCTCAAGCTCGGAGGCAGGTCAATCAGATGAAGCCCGACTTCAAAAGCCACGTGATGAAGTGACAATTGCGCTCTCATCCTTGACAAGATCACTGCGTTGTGCCACCACTCTTCGAGAATGATCCAATTAGAGCTGCTATTGGACAGCTTGGCAGAGGGTAAACCAGAAAAACGAAAAGAGAAACGACTCCACAGTCTCAACGTGGTAGTTATCAAACGTCTGATGTTCGGATTAGGAGATTTTCCCGGCTCGGAGAGATCGAACAGATCAGCCTTGTATCCCCACGCCTCTCCAAAGGAGGGGGGACCTTGTTTTAGCGCCATGGCTGAAGCCATTTCTGTTTGATCATTAAGGAGCGTCACGTGCTGTTACGAAATCGAGGGATGAAACCGGATTGGTATCAGAGTCTGGCCGACCTCGAATGGCCTCCAAAGTAGGAAACAAGGGATAGGAAATAATGAGAGAGTACCGCGCTTCTGTCTATGTCTCTGGCTGGTATTAGGATGCGAGGATAGAGAGCAGTGAACCAGCTGTAGAAGGAGTCCGCCTAACAACTCCACTTACCTGTAGATCCAAGACGAGAGGCAAAAGAAAAGAAGAAAGTTACACTGAGGGTAGAATTTGGATCTCCTCCATAGAATGATGGAGTTGAGCTTGGCGGCAGTCATAGACATTGGAAAAGTAGGTATTCGGGGTCTATCGATGTTCTTGTAACCTTGTTTTGGGGGCTGATTTACCTACAGTACTAGCTAGTACTCGCAAGCGAGTTATTGTTCTTTAGTGGAGCGAGCCTGCGAGCATCTTTTTGCATCTTTGCAACTGCATCTATCAACTCCAAAATTCCGTTCGACGAACTGCGTACAAATCAATCAGTCAAGCCTTCCATTTCACTCGCGTTGGGCTTGTGCTTCCATACACCCCCAATTATACGGCTCTCCGCTGCGTGGAAATCCCTTCAGTACGAATTTAAAACAGCTCAAATCTCCATCCTCCCAACAGTGATATCAACGCAAGGGTACAAGATCAAATTGTGTTGCAGAGGAAAATCAGAGCATACCGGTGGTGGTATCCAAAGCCAAGGCAAGATTCAATTGACCTTTGTGAGGACTTGGTTACGGTCATCTCAAATGGTGATACAAAGGTCGTAATGCGCAACACCTGACGGAGTTGTTGAATATCTGTGCCTGACAGCGAATAATCATCCATCGGCCGCAGGCTTACATACGGAGACAGGATATCGAAGGAGGGGCATATTTTGAGTTGGACTTCCTCAATCATCCCATTCTCGCTCGCATATGTTGATGAAAGCATAGGTATAGATTGGAGGATGAGCCTCTATGTAAGCACTCCTTCGATGCTACCAAGTGGAGTAGGAGGGCGAAGTACCTGTGGACTTATGGTTCCAAGCCTTCAAATAATTGGGCCAAGAAAGTATCCTCATAGCGAGATTCAAATACTCTCGAGAGTTGCGAACGGAAGTGGTTCATTGTCCACTCGGGTCAAGTTGACGAGTTTGGAAATTTACAGCAGTCACTCCGCTGCGAGCTGAACCCGCCGTGAAAACTTCCCAAGCATCGAAACCGCTCTTCTCGAATCACAGCATCCAGCTATACTGCCTCGGGTCTTCCCATTTGGCAAAGAAGATTATACGTAACCAAGTTTACGTACAATAGTGAGGCTGAGAAGGCGGGTGTTGTTCAAAGGGAAGTGAGGTTTTCTGATCTCCGCTTACCAGCCAGTATGTCTCAGTTGACAGCGTGAATACGATGTTATTTTAAGATTGCGAAGACGACTGTTACACCAAATACGATTCTGTGTTGCGCTGGCGTCCCTTCCGTCATGGATACCAAGTCAACCACCCGCTCTTATTTAAGATAACATATTGGAACCTTTCTTTATTTCATCCTTACATTATTCGATGACATGACACTTCCCTTTTCCTCGATTCTTATTACCTAGATTCGCAATGAATCATCACAATTTATTTTTTATTTGCCTCATCCTCATTACATCGATATCCGCCGCTCCATCCCATTTGAACACACGCAACGATGTTATGCAATGCTTGATCACCAAAAATGTCACTTTTGCGGACCAAAGTTCTGCAAACTGGGCAGCGCTATCAACTGCTTACAACCTCCGTCTCGTCTACAACCCCGCTGTGATTATAATACCAGAGACACCAGATCAAGTTAGCGATTCGATTACCTGTGCTGCCGCCGCAGGCTTAAAAGTACAAGCAAAAGGTGGTGGACATTCATATGCCTCTTACTCCAGCGGAGGTAAGGATGGGAGCGCCGTCGTCGATATGGAGAAGTTCAATTCCATTGATGTCAATCAAAGTGAGTTCCCTCTCCGGAGACCGAGGCCTGGCTGACCCAAAAGCGACCTTTATTGCCAGAATAGGATCCGGACAAAGACTTGGGAACGTAGCCTTGGCCCTCTACGCTCAAGGCCAAAGGGCGCTTCCTCACGGCACCTGCTCTGGAGTTGGCATCGCTGGGCATGCACTACACGGAGGATTCGGCTATGCGTCCAGGAAATGGGGTCTCACTCTCGATCATATTGTCGCACTGGACGTTATTCTAGCAAATGGAACACAAATTCATACCACGGAAACATCTTATCCAGAGGTTTTCTTCGCTATGCGTGGAGCAGGAGACAGTTTTGGGATTGTCACCTACCTCTATCTCCGAACTGAGCCAGCACCTTCATCCGTTTTGTACTTCACGGCAGGACTCAGCCCGGCATTGAATAGTGTTGATACCATCACATCTGCCTTCGAGAGTCTTCAAAGCTTCGCCCTGGGATCACCCGATGTCACGTCCAATATCACATTTGGCATGTACACGGACAGCGGCGGTTCTCTCAGCATCAGTGGATGGTGTATGGATTGTGATCTCGACGTCTTTCAATACACAGTCTTCCCAGCAATGCTAGCAGGTTTCCCATCCCCGACCCCAACCGTTACAGAGCTTGGATGGATTGATGCTTTGACGACCCTCTCAAGCCCGGACCCTTTGTCGGAACCGCTTGGTAGTGGCTATTCCAATCACGATACCTTCTATGCCAAGTCTCTCGTCACGAAGAACGAAGAGCCCCTTACAACCGACGCAATCCGGAGTTTCTGGTCCTACGTCATTGCAAACCAAGGCAAAGGGCCTTTCTTCACTATCATCAATCTCTATGGAGGGCCTACCTCTCAAATTAATGTTCCACCTTGTGTCGCATCCGCATATTCTGATCGGGATGCATTGTGGGTTTTCCAGAACTATGGATACACATCCGACCATCAGCCTCCTTATGACTCGTCTATAACGCCAGTTGTGGATGGTCTTAACAATGCCATTACATCTGCTCAAGCTGGTGGCAATTTCACGGCCTATCTGAATTATGTAGATCCGGATTTGAGTCCTACGACGGCAGCCCAACTTTATTATGGTCCGTCGACCTATGATAAATTGCTTTCAATCAAGATCGAGGTGGATCCCACAATGGTATTTTGGAATCCGCAGACGGTTGGAAATTCTCCAGCACTGTAAGGCCGGATATGGGATGAGATCGGGCGAGGATAGAGTGAGTCGCACTCAGATTCCAAGTCAATTAGATGAATAGAAACGTTATTTTCAATACAGATTGTTTCCAGTCTACATCTTGCTTTAGGCCCAGAATTTTGGGGTGGTTCACAGACCCGTGACACTGGTTTCATCCTCATATCGCCCCCTTCCTAAAAGATGTTACAGCTCGACAGTATTCGTTAGGATGTGTGTCCACAGCGCAAGGACGAATGAAAGGTGAGTATTCTACCTCACGATGCTATTCTGCTTCCTGCAAGCTCAAAATGCAGCTTCGGTGCGGAGAAAATATATCATTGCCGATACTAAGAGACTAACACCGTAGATACACCCCACTTTGCAAAGTTAGTAGCGTTGATATATATGTGTTAGGGTTTGAACGTGCTAGAAATTTATCATGGAATGGATGTCTGTATTTTGTCCTTTGACTTTCTGCATTATAGTACTACTCATTGAAAACTCTACTTCTTACTGGCAGACACCTTCCAATTCCTGAAAGCACTCCCAAAAACTTTACTGCCATCCTCTCCTTCCCATTCCCCTGGACCTAAAGCTCCTAAGTCAACGAGCGGCAGCAGACTCGGTCGTCCATGTGCACATTGAAACGGAAAAGCTGTATGACTAAGCCTCCTAACTAACAGCTCGCATTGCTTCTTACTCAACACATCGTTAAACATGATAGCGCTTCTACAAGCGCGGGAGTTGATCATGTCGAGTATGCCTTGAGGGCAACTATGGATGCGCTTAAGCCAGGCTTTGCCGTCCGTTTCCGGTGCGGGACTGGTAGAAGAGGGATGCGAGGGATTGGAATCTGAATAGAGCTCTGTGCGGATGAGCTCGAGGAGTAGTTTTGGGTCTGCTTTGCAGCGTTCGATGATGCCTGGTGGAAGGCTAAGGACAGTGAACTTTTGCTTGCCACCTTTCCCGATCGTGACTTGTTTTCCTTTCGGATTTTGAGAAATATGTGGGAGATCGTAGCGAATTCCCCACTCCGCGAAATGATTTCTCTTTTCTTTAATGAGTTCCATGTCTGCCTCTAATACCTCAAAGACGATCTCCTTTTCGAGATCTGTCGTTACGACTCCTGACGCGGCTGACACCCCATCCGATCGTGGTGTGCAAAGCTCTGCTAGCAGGCTTTCAACGCGAATTCGCTCGTCAGCTGCATGTTGGTCGATAACGACTAGCCTTTTGCTTTCTGTCACATCTTTCCCTAAATTTTGAAGCTTCACCAATATGAACTTTCGGTCAACTTGTCCAATGACTTCTGCATTCCGTAAGGCTTGTTTAGAAATGCGTCCTTGAATGCCAGAGGAGGCTTCAGTAAAAGCACTACTGATGTTAAATTTAGTGCAATTATGCCGGTGACTGTGTAGGACGTGCGTAGCCTCTCCGTTAAGAGAGATCTGGGGAATTGAGGGTTCCGTTGGAAGGAAAATAGGGTTCTCCCAATTTTCGAGGAAATTTGAAAGCCAAGGACTAGGCTGCGAGGATACAGAAGATATATCAGAGTGGAGTTTCTGACGAGAAAATGAACCAGTCATCGATGGTAACCGAGAGAGACTGGCGAGTGGTTTGGGATTGGCAGCGGCGATAGTATGACCAGTCCGTTTGTTGATGATCGATTCAACCTTGGTGATGGGATTTATCCATGTCATAGTATCATCATCGATGTCCTCGATAAGACCTGAGGAAATCGGAGAGCCTTTGGAGACTGCGGGCTTCAATTGTATCGAATCGGTTGTTAGTATTTCAGATGAGGTGGATTTCGATCTAGAAGAGATTGCAGGGATATCATCGAAAGGGCGTCTAATAATCTTTCCCTTTGATGATATCAAAGGCGTGGAAGGCGCCAAACCTTTCGACCTGATAAGAGATAACATCGATGGTGGAGCTGTTGATGGCCGCTGGATTCCCGAAGCAATACTATTCGGATTGTGCAAAGCCGGCTTAACAGTGCCACTCTTGATCCTTGACCACGCATCAAACGGAGAATCCGCTGATAGTGACTGGCGGAAAGACGGCAGTCTTACGTTGGTGCCAAGGAGATCCAAATGCGCATTCGAAGTTTTGGCAGGTTTCTTCCTTCCAGCTATCGACAGCTTTGACGAGGGGCTATTTGCCGACAGTGAACTCGCAAATTCGGCCATTTTGCGATCTCGAATTACCGTGGTTTGCTCAATATTCTGCCTTCCATGACTCACATCGGAATCTCTTTGTCGTTGACCGCGAGAAGCTTTAGGACGAAAGCGATGTTTGGTCAGAAACCCAAATATCATTGCCTGTAGTAATTCAATAACTGCGCTTAGGCTGTTTGCCTTATTGTCAAAAATTTCATCAGCATTGAAGCTTTGTGACGCCGCGGAAGCATTCGTCCACCGGATGTTGAGGTAAAACATCGGCCATCGTTCAACCCCTTTCTTTCCTCCTCTGAGCTCCTTATTTGCATATAGGCTCCCTCTGTATCTTGTATCTCCATCTCTCCGACTTCGTTTTAGTTCATCGACTTCATCAGCGTCTTCCTCGTTGCCAAAATCAGAGTTTAGAAAGAGATGATTGATCTCATCATGCAGAATGCTCTGTCCTTCCACAGCTAAGATAGGCTGAATGTCGAAAGACACGAATTGGACATATTTCGTAGGACTTGGGTCGAGAGAGATCGCGCCAGAAATATTTAGATTGGCCGTCGAAGCTCCAACAGAGACCCAAGATGCCTTCCCTTCAGGTATAATCAAGGATGACTGAGACAAGATATTGCACACTCTAGAAATCTCTGTCGTGGGCCCACTTTTTAAAGACCCTCGAAGGACCATTCTTTGATTCGACCCAAGCTCACGAATGGTGACATCTAACCCAGTTGGCCAAGCCAAGCAAAGCAGGACTACACTGCTCTTCAAGTGCTTCCATTCTTTGCTGCCCTGCTTTTCCGAAACGGCGACCCTCTGCTTGACGCGAACAGGCATGTTTCCGAAAAGATCTCGGACGGTGACTCGAGTGCCGTGATCAGAACGGGAGAGATACTGCTGAGCAGGAGCTGGTATTTGACGAGACACGATTTCCGATTTATGCATATTCAACGTATTATGGGAACGATACTGATCATGATGAGACGTGATAGTGAGCAAAGACATAGCGCCTAGAGATGTAAGGAATGTCCCACGGCCACCATGTACCGGAGTTTGAAAGTTGAGTTTGGACGAGTCTATTTTGTGTTACTCTTATCACAAAACCAACCTCGAAAAACTTACGGTACAGCTTTCCCAGTCCCCCATCTGGCCCAAACTCTGATGGCAGTATTCCAAGCCCATCGTCTTCAACTATACAACCGCCTCGACTATAGTCAACGCTGATCTCAAGATTCGTCGAGCCGGCATCCAAAGAGTTTTTCATGAGCTCCATTATGACTCCATTAAGGCTTGTGATAGCAGTAGATGACTTGATCTGCGCAATAACATCCTGAGGAAGTGGCTGTATAGACATCTTCGAAATTAGATGATAGACATGAACTTCTCAAACCAGGGATTCCCAACTCAATTCAAGCAGTTACAGTCACTATGGTGGTGCTTTCCGGGGCAGGAAAGGCGCATGGAAGCCATGGCATTAACAAATGTCTGGATCGAAGGCAAATAAATGTCCAAAAATTCACTTTGAGATATCAAAATTGGCTCATTGATTCTGAAACTGTTGATTTTAAGACGCGGAGAATGCCACTCATTTTGAAATGATGCCAGTCAGGTGATCTCATGATTAGCTCGAAGCGTCATTTCATCCCTGCTCGGAGCCTCGCGCCAAAATAGGACACCTCGATTCAGATTCAATAGCTTCACGGAAATTCACCTCAGCTCCGACTCACTTCCACCTCCTCTTGTTGCCACATACACTCGTTTATTAGACTGGCAGACAATTCGAAGAGTATCAGAGCTTTCACGACAGTTCCATTTCACCTCCCAACTTCCTTTGTCCTCCGGTCTAAGCAGAGAATGGCTGCAACAGAGACAACGCAGCAACCTCATGGTACGAACATAAATAAGTCGCACCCGCGCTTCCCATTCTTTCCATACATCAGAGTCGCGTTTGTAGTTAGACTCGCTTCTCTCTTTTTCTTTTGATTCCGTTTCCACAAAATCAAAAGCGCTGACCGAGATGCCGAAATGTACAGATCGTCAAGGCCGTCGTCGACCATTCTCGACATGGGTGAAGAAGCTCACCAACTTCAAGGGCTCTTCAGCAGATGACCCGAACCAACCTGCGAGCACAAAGCGGAATGTCTACCAGATGAAATCTCATTCGAAAAAGCAGCCGGCGTCGAAGAACAACAACCCATACCCTGAGTCTGGCCACGTCAATGGTAACTCATCCGCCCCAGTGAATACCCATCGGTCTTTCTCGACTGTCCCGACTGGAAACACGATGAGTTCATCGTCTTTGGCCCGCAGGGCAGAATCTATACGATCATCTGAAGATGGAGTTCCTCCTCCTACAATTGGAAACAAATCAATGGCAGCAACAGTGTCCACAGATGTGGTACATTCAGAAGCAGCTCAATCGCATGCAGCATCATCCGGCGAAGGAACAAATGCTACCGTTGGCTGTGGGGTTAGTTCGGGAGGACGAGGAAACGACAGCACTTTCTCATCGCCGGCACCCTCTGTTCGATCTTTGACAACTACTCTCACAACGATTCATTCCGCTGCACCGCTAAATGGTCAAGCATCACACAACAACCCCAGTGCGAACAACACACAGAGCGTACAGTTCTCTCACCAATTCCCGACTTCTCCTCCAGCTACTGCTCTACCTGCACATCTCGCGCCTCAAGGAAGTGGTGGTCATCCCGCGACTTACAGCACAGCTACTGCCAACAATCTGCTCACTGACAACGCCTCAATCCTCACCCTCGCATCATCCTCGAAACGCCGCAGGAGACGTTCAATGGATACAGACGCGTCAGTTCGAGCTCTTGCCCCGTCCTCCCTATTCGGCGGTAGTCGCGAGTCTCTCCCACTGAGTGTCCTCAGTGCGAATATCGACTCAACTTCTGTTCCAGTACCGCACCAAGGTCGTCCAAATGTTGGAGGACTGAATGAGCGTGCAAGCATATATTCGGCCACTGGAGTAACACCCGCTCTTCCGAGCGAGAGAAATAGTTATTACGCTGGAAAGCAGTCCATTGCTACAGATGGTGGAAGTGTCAAGAGTGGCCTCTTAGGGCATGGACGCAATGACAGTATCCCTGGAAGCATTGGCGGACCTGCTGCCCCATCTAGCCCGCTTGCGAGCCCTCGCGACGCATCTGGAGCAACCAATGGAAAGTTGAGCAGGAGCAATTCTGCATGGGATGAGGCGCCGGACACTAAGAAGGCCGACCACGAAGCCGACGGTGAGAGCGATACCGATGTTCCGGGAAAAGCTTGATAATCTTCGCTTGCGTCTAGAATTAAGGGTGTTTGCATGGTATGGGTTCATATTCTGATTCGGTTGTCATGCATTTCAAAAGTATGATTGGGTTATGGAGGAATGCATAGGCCATTTTGTGATTAAAATCCTGGCGTTGAAGGAGGATTCGGGAGGCATTTTAAAGATACCCGATAATAATGCATATTGCAAGACTTCAAGTGTGCAGTGGTTCTGGAGGGCTTTCTGAACTCAGATCTCTACCCTTCCGTATCAAAAACCGCTTCCAAAGAATAGCTAACCAACTCCGTAAGTTTGAGCAGGAAGCAACTTCAGGTCCTCCATACACATGGGAAGGTATCTCGAGCGAGGGGGAAACTTCGGATCGACCGCTGGTATTGTTTGCAAGGACTTCCCCCGTAAACGCTTACTCCGTAGAATACTTGCGTGATTTAGAAGCAGCAGAAGAGCTCTGAGGACCAAAAAATACCCACGGCTCTATCCTTCATTTCGTCTATCATGGGATCATCGCCCAAACTTTTCAACACCGAGTGCATCCGCAATCCTTCTCCATCCCTCAGATTCAAGAACCATGAACTCTTCATCAGTGATTGATGGGAATTGACGGAGTAGATAGAATCTTCATATGCTGGTCGCCTGTGATGCGCCCTCGATCCTCGATATGCAAGTCAGCCGAACTAGTCCTTAGTGCTCATGCCACGATGTCAGGCAGCACCCCAGCATGGAGAAATGAGCCGCTCGTTTGCTCCCATCTCTCCAGCTCCACGGGTTGCAATTGGTGAATTGCGACAGGCCGTTTGCAGATCCAGGATCCGGCAATGAGGTCGAGTGAATTTCATTCGGCGAGCTATACGTGCCTCCATCCAAGACTATAAGATACTCCGTACTGGTGGTAGAGTACGAAGCAGAAGCCAGCATCGCCCTTTGTTCATGCCGATCCAATCTAACTTTGGCTCTCGGCTAGTCCCATCCCCCCTTTAACCCCTGAATCGAGACGAGGCTGAGGATCAGGTTGATGTTGTTCTGCTCTGTTGTCCTGTACGTACTATGGTCTAGTGAACGTGGGATAAGCACTACTCCGTCCAGCGGTGCCACCCAACATCATAACCCAGAATGATTACGCCAAGGTACATACCTCGTCCGAGGGATCTGCAACGGCGGACTTCCCGTGCTTCGAATAGGCCTATGAAGTCCCGGCGATCTTGGGTAACCCTTGATGATCAGGAGACAAACTTTGACATAGCCTTGAATCACGTTTGACAGTAAGCTTGGTTACAAAAAGCAGGTTAGAGCAGGAAACGTTCTCAAATGTGCTCAAGCTTCTCTTGTGTCGTGTTTGAAGAGACGACATGACGATGTTTCTAAAGCAGCTCTTGTTTCTTTTGTTGACTATCGCGGGAGTGGCCAGTGCGACGAAAGCACATCATGATGAGCATTTTGTTCCGGATGCTGTGTTGAGAGTTACAGCAGAAGATAGGACGCAGTCATGTCTTCCTTCGAAGAGCTTGGTGCTTGTGAATGGCACGTCCCCTGGTCCAGAACTGCGGCTTCAGGAGGGGAAGACGTACTGGATTCGGGTTTACAATGATATGCCAGATCAGAACTTGACTATGGTATGGAGTGGACTGTTCTTTCAATGTATAGCATGTTAATTTGGAAATAGCACTGGCATGGTCTTTCCCAAGCAGTAGCACCGTTCAGCGACGGATCGCCTGCGACATCTCAATGGCCCATTCCCCCACTTCACTTCTTCGACTATGAAGTTAGTCCTCCTGTTGGCTTCGCAGGAACATACTTTTACCACTCGCACGTCGGCTTCCAATCTGTATCTGCAGCCGGCCCTCTCATTATCGAGGATCTTGTGAACCCGTACCCTTGCGAGGAAGAGAGGATCGTTTTCATCCAAGACGTGTTTACAAAGAACGACACAACCATCGAGCAAGGACTGGTGTCCTCAGATAACTGGACATGGAGTGGCGAGGCAGCAATGGTACTAGTAAATGGCAAAGGAGGAGGAACAGCGAACGGAACGTTTTGCAACGCGAGTCTGAGCACCATCGATGTCGAACCTGGAAAGACATACAAACTTCGCTTTATAGGCGCCACTGCTTTGACATTCGCCTCTCTTGCAATTGAAGGGCATGACTCTGTGCAAGTCATAGCGGCCGATGCGTAAATAGTCCTCATTCCATTTTCTCAAACACACTGACAGATCCAGATCCTACACCCATCCCCATAATACCAGCTTCCTTGAAGTCGGTAGTGGTCAGCGTTACGACGTTCTACTAACCACCCTCGCTCACCCCGAGAAATCCCAATACTACATCCAACTAGAATCTCGCGAACGGCCAACCTTGACCCGCGGCTATGCAATCTTGAACTATGGACCTAAACCCTCACCCGTCTTCCCACCCACAACACCACCATTGACCCTTCCCAACACTTCAACCACATTCCTCGACTACGCTCTCACGCCCCTTTCTGCCGCTGACATCTCTGACTTCCCTACGGCAGCGGAAGTCACACGGCGTGTCACGATTAAAGTCCATCAACACCTTATCACTCTCACGAAACTCATATGGCTACAGGACAACTATTCCTGGATTGCAGAAATCCCAGAAGAGCCGTATCTCGTGAGCTTGTATAAGAATGACGGAATTGAGTTCCCGAGTATGGAAAGGGCGCTGCTGAATGGAGGTCTGGATAATCAGACTGGTGCTTTCCCTGCGCAGATTGGGGAGGTGGTCGAGATCGTTTTCCAGAATACAGGGGCGGACTCGGGGGGTGTGGATATCCATCCTTGGCAGTAAGTTATTCTCATCTTTCCCTTCCACTAGTCGCTTTCTCAGATCAGTATCCCCGCTGCTCAGCTATTATGAGTAATTTGGACATTCGTGGGCGATTTTCAAAGAGGAATAGCCTAGTCATGCAGTCTATGTCAGCGCTTAGGATGTGTCCGACTTGTTTAGAAGTACTTGAGGGACTGATGAGACTCATCGTCTTGCAGCCGGCGGAGTGAGCTTACCATGAATGGTACTGACGTCAAATAGTGCACACGGAGCTGCCTTCTATGACATCGGCTCTGGAAACGGAACATACGACGCAGCAGCCAACGAAGTAAGACTCCAAGGCACAACGCCCGTGAAGCGTGATACAACCATGCTATACCGCTACACATCCGGTAGCGTAGGCAACAACACTGACGCCGGCTGGCGAGCTTGGAGATTGCGAATAACAGAGCCTGGCGTCTGGATGATCCATTGCCATAGTCTTCAGCATATGCTTATGGGCATGCAGACTGTGTGGGTCATGGGCAACGAGACGGAAGTCCTGGATAAGGTTCCCGCACCGGAAGTCGAGGGCTATCTGGTGTATGGTGGGGACGTGTATGGGAATGAAACCCATTGGCCGAATGTCGTGCATTACAATGATGACTGGGCGGAGAATCAATGAATTGGATCTGAGTTTGATGATTGGCTTTAGATTCTGGCGGAGAAGAGAATAGCAAATGATTTGAAGTACATGTATGATTACGTGGGTAATACAATGCTGGATAGTTTAGACCTCACAGGTAAAGCTAATTCGAGAACAGAAGCTCTGTTCTATTCTCAATGACATCGATTTATTAAATATCCCTCCACGAAAGTTGCACGTTCAAGAGCTGCTGTGCTCTCTTCCATCGCGTCATTAGTATTAGAGAGACTTTCGTGGGTATCATATCACACATGCACATGAATAAAGAGGCATCGCCCGATATTCCACAACTCGAGGTAGAATTGGGTGTCTATGAAATTATCCGACCACTCCGATGGGTATCACAAACAGGTAGCTTTTTCTTCCGTCCTTCCATCCCCTTCCTATATTATAGCCTAGCCGCCCATTTTTACCGTCAGTAAAAACCTTCCGTATGGGCTGAGACCACCACCCCCTCCCGGGACCACTCCAGCCGAACTTATTACTTGAGAATACAGAAATCAGATTGCACTTTATACAGACAGACTCAACCACCTCCATCGGTCCGAGCCCTTCATATTAGAAAATCAGATTCGGATTATCCCCTTCCAACAGACTGTAATCTGTCAAGAGACTCATATCAAATGGGCTCATCCCCGTATCAAAGTTCGCGTCGTCCATCTCCACGCTACTCGCCGACGCACTATGATTGTTGTTCTGCGTCGCGAAGTTCCACGTCGCGCCTAGATCTAGCCAGCTGAAAGTTCCTGGCGGCGCTAGACCCATCTGGCCCTGAGCCATGGGACCGAATTGCTGATTAGGTCCGAAATTTGCCTGCGGGTCTTGGGGTGATCCTTGATTTGGGCCTTGCATCCGTGTATCGATGGATTGGCGGTGCGCTTCTCGGGGATCGCTACGTTTGGGAGCTTTTCGCCAGAGCATGGTGAGCAGACGGGCGTAGCGGAATCCCATATGATTCGGACCTATAGAAGCTTTTTGTAGTCGTTCAATGGTTTGGTTTATCATTCTCTTGACGCCGATACGTTCGTCTTCCGTCATAGTCGTGGTGGAACGTGCTTTGTAGAGGAAGACGGCACTGTATATTATAAATAGATAGTAGGACGATGGCATGTAGCGGAGGGTTTCTGGATCGACAAAGTTGTTGAATGTGGATAGAAGGGATTTGGCGGCATCAACGGCTTCATAGATGAATCTAGCATCTGGAGCAGAGGCATTGATTAGTGGCATGGGCCTATTAGGAGCGTGTTGGCTATCACGTTGGAAGGTTAAAGCACGGGATATCGTAGCTTGATAGGCGAAGGCGTTGACATAGAGGCGAAGGTAGTCATATGTCAAGAGCAGGCTTGCTTTAAGTCGGCCTGAGCCTAAAAATTGTTACTTGAAAATTCAAGAGAACGGTATGGGAGACACTCACAAACCAGAGTACCCCACACATCATTCCAGCTTCTAATGCTAGTCCGAAAATCGTCCAAATACTTAGCGTACCGTCCCTCGAGCATTTCTTTCCAACCATGGCCCTTGGAGGAGTACAAAATGTCGTGCACGTTCGAGAAAATTTGGGTCAACTCGAGATTCGCTTGGAAGATCATGGCGTAATTGTCTCCATGCTGTGAAGTGGGCTGAAGAGTTGGGAAGTCATCGGACTTCAGCCCAGAGAGGGGACCAGGGCCTCGAGCCCAGAAACCTTTTCCAAGCCGCACTGATACTTGACGATCACAGATATAGCACGCAGCCCAGACAAGCCTCTTTCGATTAAATTTTGCGGGATCTTCGTGAGAATCGCTCTTGAATGAGGTCCTATCAATTCCGAGGAAATATCCCAAACGCAATGCTGTGCCAATATACATCCACGCAACCCTGTCTTCTTCTCCCCGACCGACAGCGATTGATGCTTGTGGGCGATGAGAAACCCATTGTGATAGAAGTAGCATTGCTTCAACTGCTTCCACTTCAGCATCCGCGCCAGCTAATATCATCGAGATTAGTTGCTGCATGTGATCATAACAGACTTGATGCACTCTTTCGTTGTCTTTCGACGCAATGGTAAGTATTGCCGAAAATAAATGTGGCTCGTGGCGTGATAACCAAGGAAGTCTTGTTCGGTCGAACGTCTCCTTTGGGATAATTGGAAAGTAGGGGTGGAAGAATTCCTCGTACTATCAGCTTATTAGAATGTGTATCTGTCGGAATTCCGAAGAAGCTCCGGAATTTAGGAGCTGTCTAAGAGTAGTGCGGCCTAGCTGCCTCGTTCAGGAGGTTTGCTCCTCAGTTCCCGACCCTTGTTACAGAGAAAGGTATAATTTTATATGAATGAAACGTACGCTAGAGAACAAGTGATAGACCATCTCTGGGCTCATCATACCGTCTTGCACGGGTTTATAGTGCATACGGTCGTCCATAGATGGTGGACTCGGGTCTGGTCGTCTTGGTGCAGGTCTCAACTGCTTTGTGTGATTCCCCTTTTGAGAACCGCTTGGAGATTCACCATCATCGGCTCGATCTGCTACCCGGGCTAGTATTTCAAGGGCATCTGATGGGTTTTGCAAATCTGCCGACGCAATGTTTTCTTGTACCCCGGGCTTTCCAACAATACTAATGGTCGACTCCGTTCGCTGGCGGAAGTTTTGCTCGAGAGGACTGGTGATCTGCATGAAGCTTGAGCATTTGATTGGAAAATGGGCGATGGCTGAAGAATTCCATGAAAGCCACCCTGGACGTGAATACTTACATTGGTTTGATCAGTATGTCTTGACGTATCAGAGAGCGCTGTATTTGTCGGGGTGGGCTGCTGCCAAGCGAACGAAGGCTCTTGTCGGTTGTCGAATCGGGTGTGGAAAGGCTGAGATAGTTGGTGCGACGTATGCTGAATTGGAATTGGACTGTAACTTGGAGTAGGAATTGCGGGAGAGTCGAATGAAGAAGCTTGCGTGTTGAATGGCGCAGGACTGCTCGAGACGCTCTCATCCAATTTGGGCTTTTTCCTAACTCGACGTCCACCACGGTGGCTCTCGCCGAGAACACACTCTTTGTTTTCTCTTTGACACCTACGACAGGGCTAGCTGAAGTCAGTACCAAGGACTGTACGTGAGGTGTTTGAGATGACAAAATGATAAGAGCTTGCATTTTCTTTAAATGTAGAGAGGACTAATCGTTCAAAAACTTTGAGCAATTCGAGAATTTTGAAGAGGAGGAATCGATCCTAGATGAGGCAAAGCGAAGTAGGTAGGTATTTAGGGAAATTAAGTTTTCAACCAATCCGGAGCATGCGAGTCCTAATTGCTGAGACATTTTCAATAATTCGGGTTTCCATCAACCCGTCACCCATAATGTTGGAATAATTTGACGCATCGAAATCCGGGGCCTTCTACCTCGAGCTCTTCCGTTACCAATGCAATTTCTAGCCCCTTACTCCACTTGAGAGATGAGAAGCCTGAAAGTATTGACTGTGGTCATTTCTGTATGCCAGAGCGGTCGGATGTTGCGAGCCATCAAGCCGTTGAAGAAAGCGTTGCGATACACTTGCTTCTTGAAAGCCCCAACGTCAGATCACGTGTTCACTCCTTGCTCGCAATATCAAATCCATGCATGCAAATAAGCACGCAAAGGAAGCGTCACACCTACTGGTCTTCCACCGTTTATGTCTAGATCGCACTTGCTCTTACGATTCCTACAATTCAGACATGCCCGATATGCTCTCATCTGATCCAACGGCAGGGGCTGGGGTCGTCGAGGAAGGTCCTGGTCCTGGTCTTGGTCCTGAGTTGACGGATGGGGTAGCTCTAGTCTTGCCATGGTGCCAGCTTGTTGAGTTACCGGATTTACTCCTGGCATGCCGAGGGCTCCAGAGGCATTGGTGACGCTGCTGAGAGGTGGGAGCGTGTTATGTTGTGGGACCGCCATTGCAGAGATAGACAATAGCTTTGTCCAGCGACGGCTACTGACGGGCGGGGTAGAGACGACGTGCAATACGAGGATATACAGGATATGCTTCGAGATGATGCGATATTGTTGAGAAAGCAGGATGAGTTCATAGGCCGAAATGCAGGAGATCGCGGACCGATAGGGTGATGGGTTTGCAGGGGAAGATGTAATTTGTTGGAGGGGTTTTGGCGGATGTGAAGTGAAGAAGAGAGAGCTTGGCTCGAGGGTGGGACCCGAGCGACCCCCCTAGAAAATGCAGTGAGCGGACCTTGAAATAGTAACCTACTTGCGGGCTCAGAGTGGTTCGGCCAAAAATAAGCGAATTTTGGTTGTAGATTATTTTCATTAATAAAAATCTACTTGATTAATAGAATCCTTGGTAGCAAAATAATTATTGGCTTGATTCAGAAGTTTTTCAGCTTGTTTTGAAGAACTAGGCTTATCTAGTGTAGTAAACCAACAGTCATCTTTAGTAGATTAGCATGACGTTGTCTCTGATCACGTGGTTTCACATGGGAGCAATGCCAATTTGGTGACGTTAGCAAGCTCGAGAATCATTTACGCAAGATTAGAGCCCTGTCGAAAGAGTTATTTGGACTCAGAGCACGTCCGGTTATATCTATCTTGATCCTCATTAGAAAGCGACGTGCTTGAGCCAAATATACAACCAGTACTTAGCGGCTAACTTACGGGTAGGATTATTTAACCAACCATATACCGGTACTGTGTAGTCCTCTACAAGTGTCCTCTTCTAAATCTATTATGAACCCTGTGGAATTCTTTGTATTCATCTTCGAAATCCTTCAAGTCTACAACAGCATGTCATCTATAGGACTTTCATCTCTGAGTAACATTGTCTCGTTTCTCTCCTCCACTTTCTCGCATGCTTCTTTGAATTCAATCCCATCCCAATGACTTCCAAAAAGCATCTCCTCGGTCTCTGCTTCCACGGCAAGCCTTTCTTGTTCCTCTACGTAGTCTAAAAGTCCATTATCACTTTCTAGGCCGTGTTCTTTGAGGAGATCTTCAAATAGCGACTCTTCATCGTCATCCATGAAGTCCTCGAGACGGTCGGTCTTCACCTCAATATTTTCGCCTACTTCGAGTCCAACGAGAAGATCCTCATCTCCACATTCTCTCTCATTTTTGCCAATGTCTTCGGCACCCTGACCCTTGTCCTCATTCCACAGCCTTTTAACAACATCGTCATCATAAAGAGTGCGCTGCATCATCCTCCACAAACGAGCCTGCACCACACTCGTCAGCCTCCCAGGGGAGCCCTCTTCTCCCTGCCCATCGTGATATTTCGAAATCTGAGCAGTCGACAACGCAATCAATTTCTGTCTCAAGACCACGCCTTGCACGTTCCTGATCCACGATGAACAGATAGTGTTCGAAATTATGAAAAGGAATTTTGAGTTGTGTGCCATGAGCTTCTTGAAATCGGGACAGAACATTGAGGGCACGAGAGCTGATAGGCTGGTTGATGGAGGTGATTTGCCGAATATGATACCTTGAAGATCTCGTTTTCGGTTGCTTGGGCCGGCGATTATGGTGCGTAGGGCGAGTGACGTCAGCTTCTTCGCGGGTGTAATAGGGAGGTGTGAAAGGAATGAGTGGGGACTAGAATCGATAGCTTCGTCTGAGGCTGGACGTTTGAGTGAGGTGGTTGACGATACAGTAGTCAAAGTGGATATGAGCGAGCATAGTGAAGGTGATGTTGCGGAAGTTATCTGCGAAAAGAGCATTTCATCTTCATCGTGGTCATCGCACTTGTCGTCAAACAGCATCTCTTCCTCAGATTGAGACAGCAGCATATCATCAGCGTCCTCATCATAGCGATCGGAGGGTTGTGATAAATTGGGCTTTGGTCTGTTGGTGTCCATCGTTTTTAGTGATGCCGTCAAAGACATCTTCCCTTGTTGATTTAAAACCCCACTACTGAGCTGGCCTATACTCGCCGGTGAGTGAACAGTGACCATATTAAGAGGAGAAACAACGTACTTCCGTCTAAGCCAGTTTGGTTCAACAAGTCCAGCCTTTCGACATTTGCAGGAGACTTTATCCTAGGATGCGATTCGAACCACGCTTGCAGCTTTGAAACTGCCTCCTTTGGCAATCCATGTCGTCTTGAATTCTGTGATAGGTCAGACGCAGGGATCGCTGAAGATACAGTAGCTCGTAGTTGACTGTGAGTCTTGTCGTCCAAGGAGGGGGGGTTCGAATCGAGAAGTTTTGGAGGGTCTTCACTCCTACGAATATTGATTCCATCAAAGCATTTCAATATTGAACTCGATAGATCATTGCGGAGAACAGCAACGACCTTTTCAAAGGATGCAAGCCAGGATTCTTGTTCCAACCCAGAAATATGATCGAGAAGCATGATGTCCGCGGAGTCTTCGGGCAAGCTCTTTGTTCTCTTCGATGTTACTTGGGGCCTTTTCTGGATCTGATATAAGCGTAACTGAATATGCAAGCGCTCAAATTCCGCACAAAGAACATTGTCGGGAGGTCTGACGTCGATGTTGTCGAGTAGCCAGGCCTTGGGCTGTATTTGCGGACAATGAATAGCATGATTGATGTAGATTGAAATATCTGTTGATGACTCTGTACTTTGTTCTGGTTGGTGAACTTCCAAAGATGTTGAGAGTGAAAGCAGGGCCCATAACTTAAAGGTAATCAGCAAATCCTTTAAATAGAGGAACTGAACTTACATGTGTATCACAAAGATGATGTCCTAGAGATTCAAGCATCGGATCCCTAGAGGCTTTGTCCAGACGCTCGTCATTAAAGAACATCACGAGATCCACTCGACATCGTCCGCCACGAGATGCCCAGACGTTTCCGGAAGCGAAGGCCTTGAAAATGCTATCACTATCCAAGGACAAACTCCACCCAGATGAGAACTTAACGTCCACAGTTGAAGTGATTTCCAGCTTCAATTTTTCGGCATTCGACTTCAGGGAAAGTTTTGCGAATTCCAGAGTCTTCGAAGACATTATGGGGTCCAAAACATTCCCGAGACGAGGAACTGAACCGTTCTTGCCTCGCCATCTATTCATCGGCCAAGGTGTGAAATTAATGAAGACCGGAAGGATTGTTTCGACATTCTGATATTAGTTTTGAAGATGATTAGCACTGTGTAGCAGCATCTTTTGATCCTAAAAGACCTGTAGCAAGTCGGAGATGTCGATATGAAGGTGGAAGGTGGAAGGTGAGAAAGGTCGTCAGTTTGGTGTTCCACGAAGCTCGATTATACTGCCACCGCTTTCAAGCAGTGCGACTGCCATTGGCCAGTCTTTCTTTCTACCTCCCTCAGCACTACCAAAGCCATTCATCTCAAAGCATCTCCATCAAAGCTTAGCCCAGCCCATGACGACGTTGCCGCATTGCCGAAATACCTCCTCCATAACGCACACGACTCTTGCGAAGCCCGCTTTCAATCATCCTCCATCCCTTCAATGGCGCTGAGCAACCTAGGCTCTCTCGTCCTCAACCTCCTTATCTTCATAACGACCTTGGTAAACTTTTCCTACGCCCTCACTACTCTCGAACCGCTTCTTCTACTTGCGCTGTACGCTGTTTCCAAGATATTCGTGGTTGTGCCCGAGCAGGGCATTCTCCAGAAATGCCAGCACAAGTATCTTTACCAAGAAGGATGAGACAGAATCTTCCTGAGAACGGTTACGAATCTCCTCAAATACCTGACGATGACATTCTATTTGGTCAGGGCATACAAAATCATGAGAGAAGAAGAATTGGGCAGACGAAGAGCATTGATAATAACAAGGAGGTCGAGAGTCCTGGCTCTTGGGTGCACTTCAACGGAGGACCAGAGGTATCGCGGCAGAAGAATGACGAGGGTGGAGGGGTGAAGACGAAGGTTGGGATTCGAGACCGTGTGGGCTGCTTTACCTGGACTTGGTTCACAATGACCATGGCTACGGGAGGAATCGCGAATGTGCTACACTCAAGTAATGCAGTCCATCTGTTATCAAACGAGTTCTGCTCTAATGGATTGCAGTACCATATCGCTCCAACTGGCTGACCATTCTTGGCGACATATTCTTCATATTCAATCTTGTGCTATTTGTTATGAATGCAACTTTGATCACTTGGCGATTTAAGTTGAATCCAGGCTCCTTTCGTGCCTCTTTTACAAGCCCCTCTGAATCCCTGTTCCCCCCTGCATGCGTAAGTTTATTATCAGATAGTTGTTCACTAGCTGCTAACTCTTCCAGATTGTCTCGTGAGCTCATCGCAATCCATCTCAATGCAGCTCCTAATCTTCCTTAGCACTGGCACCATTTTGATAAATATATGCCAATATGGAATACCAAAAACTGGGCCATGGCTACAATCCACAATGCAGGTTTGTTTCTGGGTCTATCTTTCAATTGCAGTTCTTGCTAGCTCCGGAATATATTTGATAATTTGGTCCACACAGTACGTATGGTTACTTCCAGCATAGTCATTGCCTTAACAGTCTTGCAAGAACATTCCCTATTCATACCATGACGCCAATTTGGATCTTCCCAGCGTATCCGCTTCTCCTCTTGGCACCATTTGCCGCTAATTTGATTGATGCTCTACCCGATGCTGCGGCCGCCCAACGCATCAACTCGATCACGATCGCACTCGCAGCTGTTTGCGTACAAGGGACCGGATTCTTCGTTAGTTTAATGATTTACAGCGCATTCATATACCGTTTGATGACCCAGAAACTGCCTCGAGAAACCACTCGACCTGGAATGGTAATATTTATGCTTCATCCTCATATTTGCCTCTCTAATATCTTGTAGTTCGTCTCGGTTGGTCCAAGTGGCTTCACAGTCGCTGGAGTTGTGCACCTAGGCAATCTAGTGATTCCCAAGATACTTCCAAATGGTCTCGAAGGACACGTGGATGCAGCATTCTACCTTAAACTACTCGCGGATCTGACTGGCCTCTGGCTCTGGGGACTCTGTCTCTGGTTCTTCATCGTGAGCGTCGGAGCTCACTGGCAAGTTATCCACCCCAATGATCCCGAACACCACATTCAATTCGACATGACGTGGTATTCATTTGTCTTCCCCAACACAGCCTTGGTCACTGCAACGCAAGCTATCGCTAAAACATTCCAATCGAACGCAATCAAGCTTTTTGGAACAATCCTAGGCGGGGTGTTAATCGCGCTTTGGATCTTTGTGTTCGCTATGATGGTTCGATCGTTCTTTCTGAGACGGTTGCTGTGGCCCGGAGTAGTTGACGGGAGGAGACGGCAAGGAAGCGGTGGGCGAAGCAGAAAGCAGAGCCTGTTGCAGGAGTGACGAATTATTTGAATCCATTGAGGCAAAGTAATGGGAAGTGATATAGTCGATCCTTGCTTTAGATTATAGACATCTGAGGGTCGTTGGTATCTGCACGCTAACTGCGTTCCCCAGGTTTTGGATATCTTCGGCTTCTAACATGGGGCTGGTAACATATGCTAAGGCATATTGAGCACATTCACATGACACTTGACTTTTCAGTTCGTTCGTTTTGCCACTTCTTCCGCTAGATTTGGCCGTGCAAATTGGTTTCACAACGCCTTCAATATCTTTGAGAAACCCTGGTGAACATTGAGAATTAAGTATGTTTATACATGTCAGCCGGTTCAGCGGCTACCATGATTACACCTTCATATACTCTGACATCGCTCTTATTTTTTCCTCTGCCCTCAAAATCGATCCCTAGCTACTCAGAGAGGCGGAAATTGGTATGATCCACATGGATAAGATTCACGTACATAAGCCGATAAGCGATGCGTTACAGCCTTCCTTGACGCGTCTGATCAACCATCTTTCATATCCCCTGATCTCACTCGACTAGTTCTCTGTTAAACAAAACTCTCAATGGCATCAAGAAAAATCACCATCCAAGCTCTCACTGAAGATTCTAGTTTTGATAAGAATATCGTTATGGCCAAATCAAATATCCTATCCCAACAGCCAGCTGGTGAGTCTTTGGAAGTTGTCCAAAACAACGGCAAGCCAGCATCGAAGGTTCTTTCACCAGCCTTAAAATCTGCAATTGCGACGTCAAGTGAAAGTCGCATTCGCAAGGAACTCGAAATTCTTCTCAGCTATCATGATACAGCGAGAGCTGACATGGAGAGAAAATTGCTCGTACAGGGGAGGGAAGTATCGCGATATTGTGGTGACCCAGAGGATCATGAGGAGGTAGAGACCGACGATGGAGAAGTGGGCAAAATCTACCGTCGTGATATCCAGTACCCAAAAGGCAATCTGCCAATCGCAATCGCCGACGACGAGTGGACACCTCGATTCACTTCATGTGTAAACTGCGAGGCAGAGTTTGATGTTAGCAACAATAGTGGGAGAGACTGCAATTGGCACACAGGTACTGTAACAATAGCGTCCTTGTACATCCAGACCATATTCTAAACAGAATTCAGGTGAAAAGGAATTAGATTACGAGGCCGATTGCTGGGCGGATCATGACGAAAACTGCCACGGACGGTTTGAAGAATTTGATGATTCGTACCACCGGGAAGGTTTTATCTGGGATTGTTGTGACGGATTTGGAGACAATAAAGGGTGCATGAATACAAATCACAAGTCAGAAATCAACATGCCAAAAATCGAAGAGGGGACGACGAAGAAGAGGAAAGCAGAGGAAGAATTAGGGGGGCCAGCGACATATGTGAGAATCTACTGATGGTAGTTAGATATGGGATTTTCGTGTATGTGATCTCTCAGCTTCTCCTTTTCTCCTGCATAGCTGGAATTGCTCCGATTATATCCCAATTTTGTTATTTGGGGCTAGAAGCTGCGTAGTGCGTCTGTTCTGAGTCAAGAATTTGGCCAGCTACCAATGGGCTATTATACATACAGCAATTTCCCGATCGGAGTTCACTTCTGTTTTCACGAATTCAAGAGATGTCTATCACAAATATCTTCAAATATTGATTTGCTATAGTCAACCAACCAATGCTTCGCCGAAGGGTGCGGGGACGCCATGTTTCCTCCAAGGTACCCGGCTGAGCGTTAATACTACCAATGCATCTAAGCATTATCGTTTATATGTTGTCCTGTAGATCTGCTCAAGTTGAAGCACGAAAAGACGTTGGCACTCGGTAGGTGTGATAAAGTAGTTGTCCTTTCCTCTCAATTTCTACGCAGATTCCATTTTCTGCCACTTCACAATCGCTCGAGCCAGGGTCCCGTCCTATCCGTTGATTAGGAAGAGCAAGAAAAAAGACTTGGTCACTCACCTCAAGAACAACCGGTTCTACCGGACTGACAACCTTGAAAGTCTTGCCATTGTGTTCAAAATGTTCCACTCTCCGAGTTTGGAATCCTCCGACTCGGGTAGGGTCACTGGCAATTTCCACTTTCGTCTTCCAAAATAGACCCTTCTCGTCCTTGAATAGCTCCACGTACCCGCAGTACATGCTCAGCCCGCGAGCTACATTTGCGATTTCAGCATCGCTGCGTTTAGCCCAGGGTACGTCCGATTTAGAAAAATGCATCCGATCGGGCGTCGCTAGATGGGCAGCTAGGTACCCGTTGCGGCTGAGGTAGCTTCTTCCCATTGGGTTGGTCCCATGAGGTCGTGACACGAGCTTCTCATTCGGCGGATCTCCAGTATAGATTTCGTACGATACGCATTTCCACCCACCTGCTAGTTGGTCACGATACTCAAGCCAAAGGTCTGACATTTCGAAAACTGCTAGTACGGAGTGTAGCAGGAGGAGTATGGTTAAATTCCAAGAATGATGAAGCTTGTAGACACAGCAACACAGAATGAGCAATGCTATATAACGGCCTCTTCATCTTGACTTGCAAGGTACGATTAAACTGGTCCATCATTTGGTCGCTTACGGCATAGGAACTATTTCAAACGGATTCTATGCAGGAGCCGAACAGCCGAACAGCCGAGATTTATGTTCGTTGGATCAAATACTGTTAACCGAATTTCCTTCTTCGCCTAACTTGTAACTCCCATGCCGGAGCCGAATGCTAATCGAGGCTCGATGAGTCCGGCTGAGGTTTGCTCCATTCTTCCGCAGATATGTGTTCGGTCTCGGTACTAAGCCTTCAGATAGAATATGTGCTTAGCAGGTACGCAAGACAGAACAAATATATCAACAAGGAGGTGAGACAAGTTGAATTCCGTCAAGCGTCGAGCTATCACACATTAAATTTATCACCTATCCAAAGCAAGCAATGGCATCAGTATCTGAGAATGGAGACCTTAAAGGCATGCCGAGTGTGACCTACGGCTTCATTGGTATTGGAAGGATGGGGTTTCCTATGGCCCTCCATTTGCGAGCAAAGATGCCACCTGCATCGAAATTGGTCGTGTGTGATGTCAACAAGGCGCACGTTGAAGACTTCCTTGTGCAGTCTCGGTCGCTTGGCACTGTGGAGGTTGCGTCTTCACCAAAGGAGGTTGCTGAACAATGTGTAAGTACGCCGAACAGAGTGATTTCGGTCCTTGTTAAGACTAGCCACCCTAAACACGTGATGTGCTGATGGTGTCAACTCAGGATATCATCATCACTTCGTTACCTCCCGGGAAACCGGTCTTGCAAGTGCTCACCGATCCATCCACGAGCATCCTCGCTGCTAAAGTCAGTGACAAATCAAAGCTTCTCATCGAGACTTCTACGATGGACGTCCAGACTTCATTGAACGTTGCTAAAGAAATCGTGGACTCGGGCTTTGGGGATTTCGTCGACTGTCCAATTTCTGGAGGCATGGAATTCGCGAAGAGAGGTGAACTGAGTGCTATGATCGGCGCCTCGAAAGAACTCTTCGATCGAGTACGACCAATCGTTCTGTCTTTCTCGAAGAGCAGTCATATCTATCACTGTGGACCTGCTGGGTCTGGGCTCGCAGCTAAGATCATCAATAACTACATTGCAAGTATCAGCTATGTGGGTTTATGCGAAGGTACGTTACAGATTCGGATCACAACAGAGACAATTCAACAGTGATCTCAGCTAATCTTCTAAAGGATTGAATATTGGCGTTCGTTTTGGTCTTAATCCAAAAGTCCTTACAGGTGAGAAATTTCCAGGGTGCTTATGATTTCTATGTCCGTCACCGCTGAGCTCTAACTGCGAATCCAAGATGTCATCAATGCTAGCAGTGGCATGTGTTGGAACTCAATGCATATGGTACCCATAAAAGGAGTGCAACCCACATCATCGGCCAGTCGAGATTTCAAAGGCGGTCCTGATGGAGGCCCTGGGTTCGACTTGGCTATTGAGAGCACAGAAATGACGGTAGATCTGATGTCCCAAGTAAATGCGAAGTCTGTGATGGCGGAGGTCATGAGAGATATCTGGAAGCGCGCGGCTAGTACGTGGACCGTTTGGTAAAACCTTTTGTTGATTGAAGAAATCTGCTAACCATTCTGCTCTTCGCTATCAGGCAATCCACTCTGTCAGGGTAAGGAATATAGAAGTCTGTACAAACTTTTCTCCGAGGAGGACGGGCGCGCAATAGAGAACCCCAGGCCAAAATGATTTGTCATATAAAGCAATTGATTTAGACAATTCATCCTTTGTGCAAAAGCGTCCCCTTAGAGGACTTGGGAAACAAAACATTGAGTCGGCCTGTTGTATTGCGCTAGTCAATTATTTTTCACACCATTGTTCATGAATTCTCTTAGTTGATTCATAAAATTTGACTAGTCAGGCTCATCTACGGAGTCGCTGGGAAATATGATATTGATCGACTAGATAATGTCTTTGTGGCCTTTTTGAGGCTACCCTTAACATCGGCCCTTAATCACCAAGGAGCTGTATCACTAGAGCTGGACCTTTGCTACATTCATCATATTCTCCCTACCTAGTATACAATTTATATACGAGGTAAAGCAAAATCACAAACAGGTTTTTAATGTAATATAGTAAATATAGCTTTTTTCACCAGATGTAAGTCTACATACAGAGTAAGAGTCCTAAAAAAAAAGGTAGACTTCTAGACTCGGAAGCATAGTAGCGAAGGTACGAGAACAATGAATTACAATAAGTATAAGCCGGCCGAATTACCGTGATCGACCGAGGAGCCGGTACATTGAATATAGTAACGTTTCAAAAAAAGCGCTTGAAGTCAGATATGCACTGTCCTATGTATGTGGCAGCTAATAAATATAGCTTCAAGCCTCATCGCAGATACACTGGACCTCTTCAGCGATCAATCTCATCCGGACAATAATTACTTACGTCCACCTTCCGAAATATGGGGTACTCAGCCGATGACGTGGCCATGGTCCAGCTCTCAATATCAGAGGCATCTCAGGTGTGTGTGACAGCTCTGGAAAAATCAGGATACTCTACGAGTGATGCAGAGAAGATCACAGATCATCTGGTTGATGCCGAGCTCAGAGGCGGTCCTTTTGCTGGCTTGGCCAGAGCATTGAGTATCATTGAACGACTTCAAAGTTCTACTACTAGGTCTTCAAAGGAAATTGAGGTAGTACGCGAAGGTGCAGCATTCGTTCGGCTTGATGGCCATGACGCCGTCGGATATTTAGTTGCACATAGGGCTACAGAGCTAGCGATTGAGAAAGCCAAGACATCTGGCGTCGCAGTTGTTGGCGCAAGCAACTTCTGGTACAGTGGTAACCTGGCATACTATGCTGAGATGGCGACGAAACAAGACCTCATATGCATTCTGGTGTCGAACACTTCTCCTTTGGTCGCCCCAGAGGGAGCAGTCGAGGCGAGATTCGGGACGAATCCCATTTGTATCGGATTTCCAACTTCTCAAGTGGATCGACCTGTCATATGGGATATCGGGACGAGCAATATTATGTATGCGCAGATCATGCGAGCTCAGAGACTGGGCATTGAGTTACCGGAAGGCGCTGCATACAACAAAGATGGCCAGCCGAGTACGTATAGCTTTTAATAGATCTAAAGAGTAAAACGTAAGCTAATAAGCGTCCTACCGTATCAGCACAAGACCCAGCAGCTGCTATCGAGGGAGTGATGACGGTGTGGGGTGGCCATAAAGGAAGCGGCCTTGCGGTAATGATTCAGCTCCTGGGTATGGCCGCGGGGAGCAGTGCAATACCTTCAATGCTGGGCGGCTTCGGATTCCTAGCATTGATGTTTGATCCGGCAGTTTTACGGCCTATTGAGGAGGTAAAGAAGGAGGCTAATGGGTATGGCGAGTTTCTTCGCTCTGCTAAGACCCCGTCTGGAGAAGGTGGGGTGCGAATGCCATTTGATGGCAGCTATGAGCGCCGAAAAGCTGCAACAGAGCGTGGGTTGCTAGATGTCCCATTGATATTGGTTGAACAGCTCCGTAAGATAGGTTCGCAAAACTGAATTTATGAACAGAATCAAAAGAAGGGGGGGTCAACCATAGAGCCGAGATGATGAGCATAGCAGAAATGATGAAATATTGACCTAAAGCAAAAGATAAATTTGATCACGAGAATATGCTGAGAGATTCTATCTGAAGTGCTTCTACACCAATGAACAAGAGAGTGACTTGCAGAAAAATCAAGCTTCGATATCCCAAAAGGCCTTCGTACCTCTTGCATATTCCCGATCTAGAACATCGAAGTACCAGACCGCATTGCCATGTTCACTTATTTCTGTACTTGTGAATCCATTACCCATGTACGCAAACCTATTGCCAAAGTATTCGATATCAAAATCCTCGAATCTAGGCTCCTTCATAACCTCGAAATAGTGCAGGCGACTTCCAGGCCAAATTGCAGTTACCGGGCCATGCTTTTTACCGTTCTTGAACCAGCTACTGCACGAAGATGACCACGCTGTTCTCTTCAACAGCTCGTGGGTATGGACCTGTAATTCATCAATAGCTTTTCGAGAGGGAGAAAGGCATTTGATCGACGTCCGCTGCATGTGTGAAATCACTTTGAACATCCAGCGAGTATGCCATTCGATGATTGGGAGGATAGAGCCATGAGATGCTGGACCATTGGGTCCGATCCAATCTAAAGAGGAGACTTAGCGCAGCTCTGATATTTGCGAGACAAGCGCAAAACTTACAAAACATATTTGGGAAGCCTTCCGCCATGATAGAAAGGTATCCTTTCGGAAACTCCGCCCATTCTTCACCGAGGTTGCGACCATTGCGGCCAATAATTTTGTAAGATGGCTTTGTCACTTCAAAACCAGTAGCACATATTATGACATCCACTTTGGTTTCCCGACCGCTGGCATCGATAACACCATCTTTAGTCACACCAACGACAGATTCCGTGATAACTTCAACGTTTGACCGGCGCAAGGAGGGCAGATAGTCGGACCCAGGTGTCATCCGTCGACATCCTAGGGCGAACTCGGGTACTAACTTCGTCAATAGGCGTGGGTCGCCATCCAGTTGTTTGCGCATGCTATTGGTAACAAATTCGCGAGAGGCTTTCTGGTCGTCGCTATGAAGGTGCATCTACATATGTGATCAGTGTATATAATGCATGGTTTGCAACGCAGGTTCATCTACCAGGAGGAATCGTTTGTTCAACTCCCCTTCAAGGTCACGACAGTATTGATTATGGTTATCATCGTCCTTTCTAAACTGGTCTTTCTGGTCTTCGGAATCTATGTATGAAGTGAGCTGGATAGTACGGATGTCCTTTAGGTTACGCACATTCAAAATTTTCGCCGCCAGGAGCAGCATATTTAGCGCCAAACCCAGCAGTGATCCAGATAGGCGATCGTAGGTATGGTATAAGCTTTTTGACTTTTGGTTGGATTGCTGGAACGATCTGGACAGCAGACGAACCTCCTCCAACAACGGCAACGGTTTTCCCTTCAAGGTCGTACTCATTGTCCCAGCTGGCACTATGCATCAGTTTGCCTTGAAATTTGTCGATCCCTGGAATATTCGGATACTTGAAGGTGCTGTGGTAGACAGAAATTGAGCAACGGTGTATAAACAGTAGTCAGTGAGGAAGTTGAGAGTTGAGACTTACTTCAGCACGCCATGACAACTCGCCAGCACTCTTCCCTCATCCGCCCATGGCTTACCATCTCTATCTAAGCCTTGCACCTTCCAGCTGCCCTTGTCTTCGTTCCATTCCGCGCGCGTAACCTTGTGGCCGAATTTGATTTGGTCTAGCAGCCCATTCTCTACTCTAATACGTTTTAGTACAGTTAAGCATAGGTTATAATCTGAGGTCTAATTCAAAGGCATATCTTACGCCCATGTCTTCAAATACTGCCAGATCTCCTTGCTACCAGCGTAGTAGCTACTCCATTCGGGATTTCGGGCGAACGACCATTGGTAGGCGTGAGACGGAATATCACATGCGCAACCGGGGTAGCGGTTCTCAAGCCAAGTGCCTCCTATATCTTCATTCTTCTCGTAGATGGAGAATGTGACTTCTCCGCGTTCAAATTGGCGAGCAGCCTTATAAGCTATGTTCAGTCCAGCTGCACCCGCTCCAATAATGACGATATGGACACGAGAAGGCGTGTTGATAGGAGATTCAATGATGCTATAATTCGGATGGAAATCACGATACCACTCATTCTCGTGCACGCCATTTGACTTTGACTGGTCAATATGTCCGTGATGTCCCAAGGACGGGACATTTGTCGCTTCCAGCTGGATATCAATGTCGTTTGGCATAATTAAACAGACCACAGGCCGATTTTAGAACAACTCGAGATTCAGAGGGGATCCAGAAGATATAGAACCTACCTGAAGCGCCGTGCTCGCTACATATATGTTGCCAGAATACCTTTGATCTGCCTGCAGCAAATGATAGGCCGGCCCATGTCCGAGCCAGACCCCAGATGTGTTTAGTCGTGGCGACTCGTTTGAGAGACTTGCGATATCCCTGCTCGACTGCACTCCTCCGGCAATGTCCATTCACAAGCTGTGCAAGGCATTCGTACATTGTTCCTGCAAGCCGCGACGCCGAACACCGGGAGAAGTACATCGAGTGTGCTTAGAAGGTAGCAGCCGCACATTCACAGGAGATGTCGCAGATTCCTTTAGATGGTCGTCTTGAAGCCAATCAGATTGCCTGGCAATTCGGTTGCGGCTCCAAGGCTCCTCCCTCGACCTCGGCCATAAGTGGACCCCGTTCCAAAATGGATGTCAGAGGGGAGTCGTTCGCTTGGATGGTATGGGAGCTCTTCGAGTGTACAGAGAAATTTTTAAATATCTGAATTCACGGGTAGGCGATATTTAACATTTTGAGCGTTATTGTATCTACTTAAAAGATTATTTACTTCAGAATCCCGCTTAAGTCACATTTAGGAGGCTACCTTTCAATGAAATAATGTGCGGTACTAAATCAATATTCAATACTCAATATTTGAGTTGATCATATAGTATCATTCAGTTTGTTATTTAAAAATTTATTTATATTATATTAATAGCTCAATTGTTTGTGTTAAGTTTTGAACCAGTTTTCGTGGGCCTGCTTTTCTTCTATTAACTGCTTAAGCCCAATAATATAAAGACCCCAAGTGACGTACGTCCCTGCGTAGCGAGAAACCCGCCGTGCCGAGAAAAACAATAGGTACTTTGACTTTAAACATCTACAACTTTTTACACACGTTGATGTCTCTAATTTTTTTGTATAAGCTGTATTCTATAGCTATTCCTAAGTACTCAAGACCTCTCTTATTAAAAATTTACGTTTATATTATTGCCCTCACTTGTAACTTGCAAAGGGCCTATCTTTATAGCATACTAGAGTTCCTTTACTGTAGCACTACTATTGCGCTTTTGTCACTTCTAATTCTTATAAAACCGTTCTACCTAAGCCCTAAAAGTCTCCCATAGTGCTAGAGAAACACTATCAGCCTTATGGCAGGTGTACTATGCAAATACAATACAAGATCGCCACACTGTGACGTTGGAGATACTGGTGGATACCCAGGAGCCTGATTGGTTATGTCACATGGTGATGTCACGTGCTAAGGGGCAGCGGCCCAGGAGAAGCGAGTGTGGGAAGTTGACCAGCCAGCAGGGAGGCCTATACTAGGTGTTCGTACCAGACCTATAGGATCGGAGCAATAGATTCACTGATACGCACTCCCATATGCCACTACACGTGACCCTCTACTGCTTCCCTGCGTCGTTACACACACGGGTTGGTACTCCTTGTTAAACCAACCAATGAAAAAGCACGCCTGCGAATCGCCAACCGCTCATGCTTATAATATTCTGCTATAGTTGCAGGTTCCCCTAGAACCCTCTGTGACATAGAGAAATGAAATAAAAGAAATAACTTATTATATGCAGACAGTATCAGCATTTATTCAAATCTATACACTAGCCAGATACAATATACTTTGACCCTTTTTCAACCTGCAGAAATGAAATTCTCCCTGACACATGTCCTAAAATAACTACTCTATCCCATACAGCTTCACAAGTAGGTCGATAATCAGTAGGTAGCCAGAGGAAGTTAGCAGTACCTTCTGCTAGCCAATGGTTAATTACGTGTAAAGTTGGTAAAAGCTTGCCGTCGGGGGAGAAGGCTGCTGAAGTGACCCAGGAGGGTACTGAAGTGACCGAGCTCGAGTGGCCCTCGAGCGTCTGTAGCGGGGCTCCTGTAGCAGTGTCCCAGAGCCGTACTGTGTGATCGTGCGTTCCAGATATGACCTGCTTGCCGTCGGGGGAGAAGGCTACTAAAGTGACCCAGGAGGCTACTGAAGTGACCGAGCTCGAGTGGCCCTCGAGCGTCTGTAGCAGGGCTCCTGTAGCAGCGTCCCAGAGCCGTACTGTGTTATCGTACGATCCAGACACAACCTGCTTGCCGTCGGGGGAGAAGGCTACTGAAGTGACCCAGCCCGAGTGGCCCTCGAGCGTCTGCAGCGGGGCTCCTGTAGTAGCGTCCCAGAGCCGCACTGTGTCATCGTACGATCCAGACACGACCTGCTTGCCGTCGGGGGAGAAGGCTACTGAAGTGACCGAGCYCGAGTGGCCCTCGAGCGTCTGYAGCGGGGCTCCTRTAGCAGCGTCCCAGAGCCGYACTRTGTGATCGTRCGATCCAGACACGACCTGCTTGCCGTCGGGGGAGAAGGCTACTGAAGTGACCCAGCCCGAGTGGCYCTCGAGCGTCTGCAGCGGGGCTCCTGTAGCAGCGTCCCAGAGCCGCACTGTGTCATCGTACGATCCAGACACGACCTGCTTGCCGTCGGGGGAGAAGGCTACTGAAGTGACCGAGC